>JASDQU010241722.1:10162-37645 GCA_032191745.1 Picea mariana | reverse complement strand
AGTTAACTAAAACTCAACCAAATTTTTAGTTAAGGGGGAAAAATAATAAAATCATAATAAGGGTTTTTAATAAATAATAACTAGTAGGTGGGACCCATTGTGACTCCCTTTAGTTCTTTAACAATCATAACACAACTAGTTAATCAAACAAAACATCCCTCCTTGTGACTCCTATCATCACTTTCATATATTGACAATTTATTAATGATAATTGAAATTATTTTCAAAAATATATTACCCATATATCCAAAAAATAGTGTGTTGTCCAAAATTTCAGAAGTCAACTATTCTCAACAATTAATAAATAAAAACTTAAAATCCATATTTTCCACTCTGGGAGGTAGTCTTTCCCTTGTTGCTTTTGTCACATTTTGATCTCTTTGAATATTTCTTAGACTGTGTGGATCCTTTAGGCTGAATCTCACTGATCACATAAGAGAAAACATCTCTCAAATGCATCCGGGAGGACATGGATTTGGAAGAGTCATTTGAGGCTAAGGAGGGGGAAACAATGGATTTTCCTTTGTCAGGAGCATGGTGGGCCTCGATTTTTAACCTTTTTCTTGCATGAGAAGGCTGCACTGGTGAGTGGACAAGGGAAGCTTGGACAATTTGATTAACATGTGGAGGGGCAGGTAGAGATAAGTTAGGCCAGCCACGATGTTGGGAGACTGTCTGGTAGACAATCTCTTTCCATCCTCATTTTTAGGGATTTCAGGCTGCAGTGAGACATGAGGAGGAATTGGGATACAATGGACCTATGGGGCTTGGAAGGGAGGCATTTTAGGCCTAGGTTGGACCACTCGTTGTCCAAACTATTTAAAAAATCTAGCTTGAAATAGTTGGCCCTACTCTTGCGAGTTTGCATCAAAGTGTATAAAGAATCTTGGCCTTCTAGGCCCCCTATTCAAATTTCCTCTTCCTTGATTACCCCAACCATGGATACCTCTACTGATAAATCTCATTCCTGTATGAATTATTGATTAGAGAATAGTTTCTTTAACAAACATACATGACAACTCTTTTTAAATATGAAATAAAATTTCGTTGAGCAACATATCAAACTCTTGCAATCCAATCCATACAAATCATTTAATAGTTGTCAATGAGTAGGGGGTGAACAAGGGTTCTAGGATATATGGGTTGTGTTGAGCGAAAAATGTTAAAATGATGGGGGGAAGATCATGATTACTGCTCACAGACATCAAACAATCATCTGTATTGTAAACCAAAACAATATATCACTGTAATTCATCCTTGTGCAATCTCTTTAACTGTCATAATACAAAATTTATCTTAACTATAATTAATTTTGAAGAAAAGGGAGTGGATAGTGAATATGGGAAGACGAGGGGAATTGTAATGTGTGAAAAGTGAAATAATGGTAGGGAAAAGAACAAATATTATTCGAAAAACCAATTAAGTAATCCATAAAAATAGTTATGTATTCAATACAACGATTCCAACACCAATTAAACAATTATTGTGACCAATTAAACAAGTACTGTGTCAAAACTTGTTCAATGTCCCACATCCAATTTCTTTAAAAAAATTCAATTAACACAGTATATAATCATACTCAAAAACATCGTAAATTTCACCCATCTTATTAAAAGAATTTGTTTTCTTTTCATTTCCTTCCCTTTTATATTTAAAACAAAATCCAATCGGAACACATAGACATATTGCTTCAACTCTGTTCAGCATATAAAAATATCAACCACTGCTCATAATTGTAATTTCTCAAATCAAACATAGACATAGGTCTTTTCCTGAGTTGAACAGCCTCTTTTAAAACATGCCTGATTCCATTCCTTTGACAATATTAACAATTAAATTTTCAATGAAACCATACTACAAAAATACCGTGCTTCATCTCTGATGGTGTAGTAAAATAAGCGATGCATGATGTCTCCATAAACCATACATAGTAAACAACCAGATCTCAGTCATCAATTTTCCAATTTGTAATGATCCCGATTGGAACAAATTAAACACACAACAACCACCAACTTCAATTTATACCACGATGTAGGAACACAGAGATGAACACATAACGAAAAGAGGCATCTATGTGACTTTACATTACCGTTTACTCCCAATCAATCAATTTATAACAATGATGAGTTATCGATTCAATTGTCACAACAAAAGGAGGCAGCGACTATATTCCAATTATCATTTCCAATTACAACTCTCAATAACACGATCAAACAAAGACGAGATGATTTTCAAAGCCCCTGTCAGAGCACTTAACCAACTTATGATAGTCTACAAGATACCCGACAAGAGTATGATTGGTTGGGTTTATCAAAATCAGGCTTTGTAAGCATAAACATAAGAAATAATAGAGGGTTTTCTCGATCACCAAAACATAGGGAGACTGGAGGTCGACCATATCAACAGTAGGTGAGAAACCTTTGAGACAAGCAAAGTGGAACCAAAAGCCTCATAACCCTTAGCTTTGTAAAATAGGGTGACAGTTCAACACCGGGTAGGGTAGACCATGATTCAGAGGAGAAATGATTACTCACTGGAGAGTAACCAATGCCAAGAAAGCGCAGAGTCATAGCCCTCATGCTCTTCTCAAGAGTTGAACCACTTATAACAGTGCTGACAGAAAAGCAGACTCCAGGTACTACCAACAACCCTAAAGAATACTTCTTGTCATAATGGCCACCCCATAACTAGTTGTGATGATGCCAATACCACAAAATAAGACCACGACCAGGTGAAAATATATACACTGACCAAAAGGTGGTTTGAAACATACACAGCAACCCCATAGCACCAAATACAACCGGGTGTTGTTACCACTAATTGAGAGGAGGCGGACAACAAGGCTAAATAGAGTGAAACCCTCCAAAAAAATACCCATAAACACAACATAGAGACATCATAGTTTCCACCACACAGAACAACCAATGAAATCACAACTTCAACCATCGATTTTTCCATTTTCAACGAATAAAACACACAGTCATTCTAGAGAAAACACCATGCATTTGCACAGTTTCCAATCTCAAGAAAACACAGACCAACACATTACTAAGCCAACATTCATTTCATACGCAAAGCGAATTCATGGATGGACGAAAAGAACCATACCTGTAAGAAATGGATTTAAAAATGTGAGTTGGTCGAGTAGTTCCCTCCACACCTAAATCTCAGAGCTTAACCACAACAAAACCAAATGAACAATAACCATGCTAGGGTGACGGCCCAATGGGAGAAGTATGGAGTGACATGCATTTACTGCATGTCACTTCCATCATCCACTCCATTCAATTTCATAGTACACAACAACCAGCCAGAACAATACCATTAACCCCATGCCATTAATTCCATGCATTGAAACTTGCACATATTTCTTTCCAATTGCACCACCCCAATCCATATTAACCATTTCCAAAACCATACTATAACATATATCAAATGTGCCAAATATAACTCAAATAAAATTCGTATAGCCACTAACATTGCTAGTTAGGACTAACACTAATTCCTTTTATTTCATTTGCTCATAGTATAGCATAGTATAGCATAATTCCATTTTTTGGATTTTTTTTATAAGTTCCTTTCCATTGCTCTTGCTTCTTTTTGTTACTAACACGTGTCTTGTGCAAGCATGATAGGTAATGAATCGTGGAGACAATATCAAATGTAGCAACAATAATTATAAGCCATTCATAACATGGAATTTAGATCTTAGAAAATGCATTATCCATCTGCCATTATGTCGCAAACAAAACCGATATTTCGTCATCAATCAACAAAACCAATATCCCTGTATGCATAATCATTCAACCAGAATTTGCTCTTGAATTCAAGGAGAAAACATTTATGGACTTGATCTTGTAAATCTCAAATGGATGAAGAAATGGAACAACATAAGGAGGAGATAACCAAGTTCTTTATAAGACAACAGTTAAAGTAGATAACAAATTCAATTTTGCTTTCAGGGAAACATCGTAATAGTTGTGTAAGCTAGATTTTTATTGACTAAAAATATCTTACAGGAGTGTCACTGTGGAAGAACTGACCCAACATCTTATTCTTGACTAAAATTAAACTAAAATATGAATAACAATAAAATTTGTGACTGCAAAATTTAAAATAGCAGAAATAAAATGACAAAATTGTAAAAGTAGCAGGAAGCTATTAAAAGGAAAGCATAATCCAAACTACTGTTAAAGAAGAATTGAAAAGCAGTAGTGAAAATGAAAACAAAACTAGACTACTAATATACAGAAAATCCAACATCGTTAAAACCCTTGAAGTTGGTTCCACATAGTGTTTTAACTGAGAACCGTTAGTGCTGTAGGAAAACAATCGCTCTTGTAAATATTTTAGAATGTAAGAGTTAGTATCCATGAAAAAAGCGATCTTGAAAGGACCCAACCATAATTCTTGAAGCTTCGAGACAATTGATAGCCCTTTAAAGTACACAATTAGATCATCAAGATAGATATGAATAACCTTACCGATCAAATCGTCAAAATTTATTTGCATAGGTGTTTTAAAAGTGGCACTTGCATCAGATAAGACATAATGCATACATTCATAAGTTAAGGTACCCCAATGATTAATAAAGGCTTTTCTGAATTTATCTGCCCCTTTTACCTTGATTTGATTGTAAAAAAAAAAAAA
Organism: Picea mariana; assembly: GCA_032191745.1. Taxonomy (NCBI): domain Eukaryota; kingdom Viridiplantae; phylum Streptophyta; class Pinopsida; order Pinales; family Pinaceae; genus Picea; species Picea mariana. Next base: position 32,995 of record JASDQU010241722.1, on the reverse strand, counting down.
ACTTCAAGGGCATCATCTATGACCCTGCAACTTGTTGCAAAATCATTTTTATGTTAGGGAGAGGAAAGTAACCTTTTATAATAGCTTGATTTAATGCATGAAAGTTAACGCATAATATGATCTAACTGGTTTCTTTCTGAACAGGAGCCAAATTTGAAACCCATTCAAAATACTTGACCAGAAAGATGATTCCATCCTTCAAGAGTTTGTCAAACTCCTTTCAAATAGTTGCTTCTAGTACAGGGTTGATAGGCATTTGTTTTTTCCTAACTGGTTTTATGCCTTCCTTTATGGGAATGGCATGTTGTATGAGAGTAGGATCAAAACCACAAATATCCTCATAAGACCAAGCAAAAACACCTTGAAATTCACCAAGCAGCTTGACAAACTTCATTTTCTCTTCATCAGAACATTGGACACCTATTTTAACATTCTTTCGAGACTCGGGTGTCCCAATGTTCAAGGAGATGGTTTCACCCACCTTCCTATTCAAATCCTCTTCTTTATGTTTCTCTTTATCACCTACATTACTCGATGAAAATGAACTCTCTAGAGGATTCAAGCCTTTTGGAATCTTGTTATATTCTACGGATATAATTTCCTTGGGCTTACAAGGTTCATTTTGAATGAAAGCACAGATGTTATCATCACTAGGGAAGACCTTCAAAGATTCTATATTGTCAGGGATATGTGGATGATATAGATATTTAAAAGTACAATCAGGTCTGTGTGGAAGAAGTGCTCTATTAGGAGAGGCTGGAAAAACAACTAACCGATCAACCATTGAGTTCAATTCCCTCTTAACATGAGTAATGTTGAAAGATAATAGGTTTGAGATAAGTGCCCAAATAGTTTGGGTGTATCATTTCATCAACTTGTTGTTGGGAGAGTATATCTTACATACAAGGTTCACAACAAGCTCAAAATCTCCAAAAACTGTAAGGTGACCACAACCTAGATTATAGGAGTTTTCAATGCCTACTAATAAATCTTCAAATTTAGTGACATTGTTTGTGAAAGAAAACTCCAACCTATAAGAAAAGCTATGGATTTTTCCTATAGGAGAAACCAAGATAATTCCATCTCCATTACCTTTTTTAGAGAATGAACCATCAAAGTGAATGTGCCACAGTTGATTGGTTCCAAGGGAATGTTATCCTCCTCGACAAATATGAAACACACCCCTAGTTCCTCTTCGATATAATTCACATTAGGTTGTGAAACACTCTCTATGTAAGGTGAAATCCTTCCCTCTCTAAGGACTATGATGTTTTTACCAGTCCGAGGAATAGATAAGTGTGTCCCGTCAAGTGAGAAGTATCCACATGTCAAAGCTTGCCAATATCTTCCCAAGATGATTGAGTAATTTCTGATTGGCATATCAATTACCTGAATACTAAGGGTTGTCCTTATTTCAGGGTGTGCACACAAAACTAAGGTCACATATTTAATCTCACCTATGGTCATTTGTTGTAGACTATTATAAGAGAGCATGCTTCTGGCATTTTAATTTGTACAAGACAAGCCTAGCTCTTCCATAATAATATTCGACATTACACTTGGGCCCAATCCGCCATCAATGAGGAAATAATGGGAGATCTTATCCATAATCTTACAGAAATATAAAAAGGGGAATTTTTTATAGGGTATCTAAAGTTATGTACACCTACTTTATTTATAGATGAATCCTCTTCATTTACCTCTTTAGAGAGATTGGCTACAACAGAAGCTTTTCCTTCCATGAATTGTTTTAGATGCCTCTGTTGTTTAGGGACAACAACCATGTCTAGAAGGGTTGCATCTGCTTTGATGTTTTCCAAATGATTTAGGATATTGTATTTGGAAGAGGGGAGAGGGGAAGTAGTTCCTTGACTGTCAGGAACCTTAGGAACCTGAATAGTAGTAGCTGGTGAGGATGATATCGGGCTAGAATAATTGCGGGGAGGATCATATTTGCCTTTGGGAGCATAGGATTTGTTCCTAGTATTGATGATCATGACATCTTCTGGCTCTATAAAATCTAGGACAACAATGGTAGTTTCTGGTCTCTTACCAAATATCTTATCTCTGGTTCTCTTGCTTACCTCACATGTGGTTTCCTCGTGGTGTTCCTCGCCAAATTTACACCAAATTCGAGGCATAATAGCTTTAGGCTGAAAATTATTTTCAATTGGAATTCTAAAGGGTGGTGCAGAAGAGGATGAATCTCCAGAGGTGAGAAGGGATACATTCCCCTTTCGCTCATACTATGTCATATGATTATTCATATCTTGTAAAAGTTGTAAGAGGGTGGACATGTATGTCTATTTAACCGATTCTCCCCGAGGAAGAATTGTTCTTTCAAGCTGCTCTTCATACTCTAAACAAGTATGTAGAGCAGATGCAAGGTTATCAATGGATTTTTCCTCAAGCCTATGATGATAGGGGGAAGGTAATTCATTGTAGTAATGCATGAAAGAGGATTGGTTCTGAGGTTGAATGATTTCAGGTATTTGATTGTATAAATTAGTGAAATGCAATTTGAAGGACTTGATGGTCTCACCATTATTATAGGCAATGTTATTGTACTCCCATAACTGCTCAGTTGGGATTTTAGATTTCCCATAAGTGTATTTGAGCCAATATAATAACTCCTCCCAAGTAGACAAAATATTAGCAGGAAGGTCAAAGAAATCGGCCGCAACCTTTCCTTCCAAGGAATTGACAAATAAGAACATGCAAGTATCATTGTCATTGGCTCCTATGTTGTGAAAAGAATTAGAAAATGCCACCAGGTGCTCATTTGTAGTGACAATGTTATTCCCTATAAACCTAGGAATATTCTCTTTGAATTTAGGAAGTGGATGAGTAGCAGGTGCTAGGTTAAGAGGAGAGAAAACATGCCACGATGTGTTTGTGGCGTCTTCTTCAAATTGAAAAATCCCATACCTTTTAATGAATTTGGTGGGGTTTGTGGTAGATTGGAAAACGACATGGTGGCTATATAAGCTACCAATCACTAACGAGGCTAAAGACTGAGATAAGGAAGCACTTCCATTGCCACCACTAGATTCCATCTTGGGGATGATAGGTAAGGGAGAGAAAGATGAACTGGATGAATCAGACAAAGTTTTTCTTAGAGCACTTTTTTGGGTAGATAACACAATGTTCCTTCATCCTATTTCAACAATAGGATTAATTTCATGTGATAAGCCTCTTCTTCTCCTAGAAACATGAGGGTCTAAGTACATGAAAATAAGGTCAAAGGTGAAGGAACAAGAAGGTTATTTTTTATTTATAGGTTGTCTACGTCTAGCTTCCCAAAGTTCATGGGCACTAATGTCTCATTCAATTTATGCCCAAGAATGATTTAGCTCAACCCGAGTATTAACAGTGTCTTAAATGGTGTTAAAAAAATTCAAAGAAATACTGGTTTGATCTTGAAGATCGGGCTCAATATTGGTCTGCCTTGCAATCGGTACATTCATTAAGAAATAAAAAAGTCAAAGGATCAATGTCATAAAAATAGATGTATTCGATGATAATCAAGCATAAAAATCAACCAGAGAGATATTGAAGATCTCCCCAGTATGCTCGGCAAATAAATGTTGAGGAAAAGATCTGAAATTATATTACTCAATCATTTTCAGATCTTGCTTGGCTAAATCAAGAAAGATGAGGATATCACCCTATGTTTATAGCCATAAAAAATTGTATCCTAATTCACAAGTATTGATTACAAGGGCTTATGATGGTTTTTTAATAAATAAAAGCTTGCTGAAAAATTCATTATTTATATAATTTTCTAAATATAATAGATGATGAAATAAATATAGAGATAGAAGTAAAAGACACCAAGTCAACAATAAAAACATATGATACATAAAGCAATCATTTATTTCATTCCAATTCGTCAAAAGAATCGTTCTCTTTACAAAATTCCCTGGGGAAGTTTTGGATGAAAGTCAAACTTAGATGTCCCCAATGAATCATACAAAAGGACTTCTGATAGAAAGTAAAAAAATCAACTTTAAAAGATGGATCTTCTTGGCACAGATTGCTTCCCAGTCAACTCTGCACAATAGCCTTCTCTAGTCATGAAATTTAATTCACAAATAGACAAGTCTACACAAACTATAAAATATAGATCAACACCTATGAAAAGCAAGTGTCTGAATGATGTAATTCAGCCCTAAATATTGTTGTCTACAATATGACCCTACTATCATAAAAGAGAATTAGTCTTACAATGAATGAAAGAATGAATGAAAACTGAATTATCTCAACAAAAACTGAAAAAGCAGACCTTAGTATGCTTCTCCTTCTATACTCCTTTTGTCCTTCCTTTTCCTTTTTCCTTTAAGAAATTTGAATTAGTTGAATTAGTTGAATTAGTTGAACTACTTCTTTAGTTAAGTTAACTAAAACTCAACCAACTTTTTAGTTAAGGGGGAAAAGTAATAAAATCATAATAAGGGTTTTTAGTAAATAATAACTTGTAGGTGGGACCCCTTGTGACTCCCTTTAGTTATTTAAAAATCATAACACAACTAGTTAATAAAACAAAACATCCCTCCTTGTGACTCCCATCATCACTTTCATATTTTGACAATTTATCAATGATAATTGAAATTATTTCCAAAAATATATTACCCATATATCCAAAAAATAGTGTGATGTCCAAAATTTCAGAAGTCAACTATTCTCAACAATTAATAAATAAAAACTTAAAATCCATATTTTCCACTCTGGGAGGTAGTCTTTCCCTTGTTGCTTCTGTGACATTTTGATCTCTTTGAATTTTCCTTAGACTATGTGGATCCTTTAGGCCTAATCTCACTGATCACATAAGAGAAATCATCTCTCAAATACATGCGGGAGGACACGGATTTGGAAGAGTCATTTGAGGCTGAGGAGGGAGAAACAATGGATTTTCCTTTGTCAGGAGCATGGTGGGCCTCAGTTTTTAACCTTTTTCTTGCATGAGAAGGATGCATTGGTGAGTGGATAGGGGAAGCTTGGACAATAATGTGTTGTCCAAAATTTCAGAAGTCAACTGTTCTCAACAAGTAACAAATAAAAACTTAAAATCCATATTTTCCACTTTGGGAGGAAATATTTCGCTTGTTTTTGTTGTCACCTTTTGATATCTCTAAATTTTCCTTAGGTTGTGTGGATCCTTTAGGCCTAATCTCATTGATCACATGAGAGAAATAATCTCTCAAATGCATGTGGGAGGACACGGATTTGGCAGAGTCATTTCAGGGTGGGGAGGGGGTAGCAGTGGTTTTTCCTCTGTCAAGAGCATGGTGGACCTTGATTTTTAACCTTTTTCTTGCATGAGAAGACTATACTTGTGAGTGGATAGGGGCAATTTTGAAAATTTGATTAACAAGTGGAGGGTCAGATAGAGACAAGTTAGGCCAACCACGATGTTGGGAGGCTATTAGGTGGAAAATCTCTTTCCATCCATCATTTTAAAAGAATTCAGGTTGTAGTGAGACATGAGGAGGCACTGGGATACCGGGGACCTATGGGGATTATAAGGGAGGCCTTTTAGGCCTAGGTTGGACCACCCCTTGTCCAATCCAGTTAAAAAATCTAGCTTGCAATAGCTGGCCTAACTCTTGCGAGTTTGCATCAAAGTGTATAGAGAATCTTGACCTTCTAGGGCCCCTATTCCAATTTCCTCTTCCTCTGTTACCCCGACCATGGCTACCTCTACTGAAAAAGATCATTCTTGTATGCATTATTCATTAGCAAATATTTTATTTAACAACCATACATGACAACTCTTTTTAAATATGAAATACAGATTTGGCTCAGCAACATATCAGACTCATGCAATCCAATCCATACAAATAGTTTAATAGTTTTCAATTAACAGGGGGTGAACAAGGGCTTTGGGATATGTGAGGGGTTGTATTAAGTGTTAAAATGAGGGGGGAAATATCATGATTACTGCTCACAGACATCAAAAAAATAATTGTATTGTAAACCAAAATAACATATCAATGTAATTCATCCCTATGTGATCTCTTTAATTGTCATAATATAGAATTTATCTTAACTATAATTAAATTTTAAGAATGGGGAGTGGATAGTGAATATGGGAAGGTGAGGGGAATTGTAATGTGTGAAAATTCAAATAATGGTAGCGAAAATAACGAATATTGTTCGAAAAACCAATTAAGTAATCCATAAAAACAATTTTGTATTCAATACAACGATTCCAACACCAATTAAATAATTATTGTGACCAATTAAAAAATTACTATGTGTCAAAACTTGTTGACTGTCCCACATCCAATTTCATTAAAAAATTTCAATTAACACAGTGTTTAATCATACTCAGAAACGACATGACTTTCACCCATCTTGTTAAAATAATTTTGTTTCTTTTCATTTCCTTCCCTTTTATATTTAAAACAAAATCCAATAGGAACACACATACATATTGCTTCAACTATGTTCAGCATATAAAAATATCAACCACTGCCCAAAATTGTAATTTCTCAAATCAAACATAGACACATGTCTTTTCATGAGTTGAACAGGCTCTTCTAAAACATGCCCAATTCCATTCCTTTGGCAATATTAACAATTAAATTTTAAATGAAACCATACTACAAAAATCTCGTGCTTCATCCCTGATGGTGCAGTAAAACAAAATGATGCACAATGTCTCCATAAACCATACACAGTAAACAACCAGATCTCAGTCATTAATTTTCCAATTTGTAATGATCTCAATTGGGACAAATTAAATACACAACAACCACAAACTTCAATTTATACCACGTTGTAGGAACATAGAGACGAACGCATAATCAAAATAGGCATCTCAATGAATGTACATTACTGTTTACTCCTAATCAATCAATTTATAACAATGTTGAGTTATCGATTCAATTGTCACAACAAAAGGAGGCAACGACTATATAACAATTATAATTTTCAATTACAACTCTCAACAAATTGATCAAACAGAGACAAGATGATTGTCAGAGCCCTTGTCAGAGCACTTAACCAACTTATGAAAGTCAACAAAGATACCTGACAAGAGTGTGACTTGTTGGGTTTATCAAAATCGGGCTTTGTAACCATGAACATAAGAAATAATAAGGGTTCTCTCGATCATAGAAACACAAGGAGACTAGAGGTCAACCATATCAATAGTAGGTGAGAAACCTTCGAGACAAGCACGGTGGAACCACAAGCCTCATAACCCTTATCTTTGTAAAATAGGGTGACATTTCAACACTAGGTAGGGTATACCATGATGCAAAGGTGCAACGATTGCTCACTGGAGAGTAACCAATACCAAGAACGTGCAGAGCCATAACCCTCACGCTCTTCTCAAGAGTCGAACCACTTATAACAATGCCGATTGAAAAGAAGACCCCAGGTACTACCAACAACCCTAAAGAATACTTCTTGGCATAATGGCCACCCCATAACCAGTTGTGTTGATTCCAATACCACAAAATAAGACCACGACCAGGTGAAAATATATACAGTGACCAAAAGGTGGTTCGAAACATACACAACAACCCCATAGTACCAAATAAAATCGGGTGTGGTTACCACTAATCATGAGGAGGATTAAAAAAAGGATAAAAAGAGTGAAAACCTCCAACAAAATACCCATAAAGACAATAGAGAGCCATCATAGTTTCCACCACACAGAAAAACCAATGAAATCACAACTTCAACCATCAATTTTTTCATTTGCAATGAATAACACACACAGTCGTTCCAGACAAAATAACACGCATTTACACAGTTTCCAATATTAAGAAAACATATACCAACACATTACCAAGAAAACATTTATTTTATACACAGAGCGCATTCATGGATGGGCGAAAAGAACCATACCTATAAGCAATGGATTTAAAAATGCGAGTTGGTCAAGAAGTTCCCTCCACGCCTAAATCTCGAAGCTTAACCATAGAAAAACTAAATTAACAATAACCATGCTAGGGTGACAACCCAGTGGGAAAAGTATGGAGTGATGTGAATTTGTTGCACGTCTCTTCCATCCTCCACTCCATTCAATTTTGTAGTACATGACAACCAGCCAAAACAATACCATTAACCCCATGTCATTAATTCCATGCATCAAAACTGCACATATTGCTTTCCAATTGTGCCACCCCAATCCATATTAACCATTTCCAAAACCATACTATAACATATATCAAATGTGCCAAATATAACTCAAATAAAATTCGTATAGCCACTAACATTGCTAGTTAGGACTAACACTAGTTCCTTTTATTTCATTTGCTCATAGTATATCATAGTATAGTATAGTTCCCTTTCTTGGATTTATTTTATAATTTCCTTTCCTTTGCTGTTGTTTCTTGTTGTTACTAACATGTTTCTTGTGTGGGTGTGACAGGTAATGAATCTTGGTGACAATATCAAATGTAGCAATAGTAATTCTAAGCCATTCATAACATGGAATTTAGAGCTTAGAAAATGCATTATCAATCTGCCATTATGTCGCAAACAAAACCAATACTTCGTCATCAATCATGTAGAACCCTATAAGAAGCATTGAAACAACAACATAAAATGTGTGATAAGACTATCTCTGAGCCACCATTTTACAAGGGGATCCCACGTACTAGTATTATATATCATTAGCATAGTTTAAACAATAGGCTTTGGCAATACTTTGCGGGCGAAATCCTTGTTGCAATTTTTATCATCAACACCACCCATCTAGAAAAGTGATCAACAGTAGTTCAGGAGGAGGAGGAGGAGAAAAGAATCCCCCTCATGCAAAAATTGAAAGCTCGCACAAACTTCCTTTGAGGAAGAAGAGGAAGAATATTATACAAGAGGAGGGAATAACTGTTCAAAAATCTCACATAGGTAGACTTAGCCGGAAGCACTAACGAATTCCAAGAACCCAAATTAATCCTCAACTCATTGTTCCTAACAAAACAACTTTTTGACGAACAAGTTGAAATTTTTAAAGGGTTGTCAGTTGAAAATTTCTATGGTATTATTGAATACGATGAGGACGACATAGACAATTGGATAGTGGAATACTCTGTAAAAAATCAGGACATTGAAGAAGAATTACATGGAATTTCCATTAATCTGAGGGAATTGGAGGGAGAGTTGTTCAACATAAAAATCCAGCATGAAATCAACGTGGCACCAATGAAACGTTATATCGAAGAATGGTTCAAGAAAGTTATCAATAAAATGACCAATGAGGGGAAAGAAACAATTGAGATGGTTCATGTAACCATTGATGAAAACGATAAAAGGACATCAGAAAGAAGGTGAAGACAATGAGATACCATCATAGTAAGTTTATGATTATCACATATTTCTTTCTTATCAGTTCCTTCATCCAGTTATTCCAGCTCTTTCACTAGAAAGGTTTAATTGAAGACCGATATTTTATCATTTTCTTCTTTCCAGGTCTTATTATTCTACTGTTGCCCACCATCCTCCTTATAAGATATTATTTCTTGTATTTATTTTCTTTATGGTCCACGGGAGCCCTAATCCCAGTCTTTAAGACAAACACATTTAAAATTTCAAAAGAATATGTAACAAACTATATATTATTTAGAAATTTCAAGAGAGCTACTTTGGGAACAATCTTGACTGTACTGTGTAACCTTGATATCAGAATATAAAGTATTTGAGGTTGTAGATCAATATCTTTATTTAATCTTCCCATGTGTCCACTCTGTTAAAGTTCTCTTATGCATGTAGATCATCTTGTTTTATTTTTATGTGATCATAAATATGTACTTTAAACTATGATGGATGTGAGGATTTTTTTCTTATTTGTTTTAAATGTGTGAAGTGTGTGATTCATGGTCCCTTCTCAGGATCTTTCTTTAAAAAGAAAACAAAACATTTTCCCTTTATCTTTCTTGCAATATTTTTATTTCTTTGATTACTACAAGAGACTTATGCAAAGTCCCATATTCTGAATATTTAGAATCCTAAGAAAATCTTGAGTTAAAGAGTACCACCTCTATAAAAACGCAGGAGGATTTACATCCTCATGAGGTTGTTGTTTCGGTCCTGATGGATTCAAGCGTTAACAATATTGTAGACAAACCTAACAATTCATGTACTATTGTACAACCTTGTACTAGCACATTTTTTGAGGTGTACACGACTTTCCATCAACAAACTTGTGTGTATACATGACTGTCTCCACTGAAACACACATACATGTATGGAAACTGTGCATGAAAACTTTCATATGGTGCTACGTTTTCCTGTGGATTATATTAGCTAAAACCAACCTATGGTTTCCTATACTCTCTCTTCTCTTTGACCTATATTACCTCTAGAAGAAAGTCCTTCTCCACCTATCTAAGATATCGAATCAAAATCCTTTTTTATCCAACCCTCTCTGCATCAACACTTGTACAAAATATCTTCACCTACCCAATGATATCTCCTCACTCTCATGTAATAAAAATTCCTTTGGTTCTAGGCTCCTCACACTAGAAAAAGTCCTTTTCTATCCTCGACCTTGGCTTCCCACCAAAATTCTCAACCTTGATTTCTCACTAAAGTCGCTCACAAGTGTCTTCCTCCTTCAAACTAGCCTTGATTTTAGAATCATGAGTTACAATCTAAACCTAATCTCCAAAGTGATTGAGGGTTGAGATTACTTCTCACACCCACTTAAGATTTACATGCTTAAATTACATGATAATTAATTTTAGAACTTTCCATAAATAAATCAGTTCACTAATAAAAATACTTTTACTTTAAGTATTCCTTTAACAAAAGTAAACTTAAGTATATAAGGATTTCAATGACTTGCACATGCTAGAAACTTTCCAATGTCAAAGTACCTTTCTGATTCTACCACTAACATCAACACTCCCTCTTAGTGAGGAAAGTAATTATCCCACCTTTAGTTGTCTCTATATTTGATGCCAAATATACTACCATGCCTACTCTCCAATCCACTTGATTTAATTATCCCTTTGACATCGAATCTATCCTTGGCATCTTGCTCGAACCTGTCTTCAAATAGTTCCCTCTGATAGTGCTCCTAGAAGCCTCCTGCTACTGAGCATCTTGCATGGAAACATTATACCATGACTCCTTCTCAACGGACTTGGAATGATTCTCCTTCCCACATGAACTTGAAGGTTGACTCCCTATGAACTATTCAACCTTTGGAGATACCTGGTCCTTGTTCTCTATCACTCTATTTCTTTCTATTGCTTGCATAGGCTGTCCCTTTATCCTATATAAGTTGCTCTCTCTAACTCCAAAGGAAATTTTTTTTCATGAGCTATATCCTTTGGGCATGATCAACATTTTTCCATCTTTGAATAAGACCTCATATCCCTTCTTCCCAATCACTGAGACTAGGAGAAAAATCCACTTGCGCTCTGGCACCCATAACACTTTCGTCAATCTCAATGTGCCTCCTGACTCCATCCAGAATGACACTTTTCTAGACCCTGTCATTGCATGTTTGGTCCCCATACCAAGTTACACATGCATCTTTGAGTCAGACTCTATGAATATGTCGAACACCTCTTGTGCTCCTGTCATGTGACATGTGGCTCCACTATATATCAACCATGCATCAACTGATACGGTGCTCAAGGAATTCTGGGAAACAAGAAATATTTTCATCTATCCAAACTTATTGCAAAACTGATCCACTTGAGTCCTTGCCGACGCAACTACCTTTGGTTTCATTTCGTTCCCACCCTTCTTCCTATTTGTACATTAACCTGCATAATTTCCAAACTTGTGACATGCAAAAAACTTGATTTTTTTTTGTCCTTCTTGTCAACTTGATAGGTAGACTCTCCATTGGCAATCTTCTTGAACTTTCCCTTCCTTTTCTGATTGACAAGAGCAAGGTTCTCATCATCATTCTTATGTCGACCTCCATTCAAATATTCATTTCGATGTTCCTCCTAAACTAAGTCATCCCATAACCTTGACCAATCTAGAAGCTTCTCCTATCCCATGATTTCTTTGATGAGCGATGTCCACTCCTTCTTGAAGCCCTTGAAACCCATCCTCACCAAATTTGAATCATCCATTGTTTCTCTGATTGCAACCAGTTCATTTTGAATTTGTCATATATGAGTGAGATAACTTGTCACAATATCTGATATTGTCATCTTCACTTCTCTGAGCTTCTCTCTCAAAACCATTATGTGATTCTCATTTTTTGTTTAAAATAAACTCTTAAGAGCCTCCCACATGTCTTAGGTTGTTTTCTTCTCTTATAAATGAGGGATCAAGTGATCCTTCACTCCATCTATAATGATTCTCTTGGTTTTCACATCCCTCTAATTATGGATGACTAGATCTCTCGCATATTTTGGTGGAGTTATATGAGTATTAGAAATTTCCCAGATCCCATTCTCCATTAACACCAACATGATTCACTACTTCCATGGACTAGTTGGAAACCCCATCCAACATATCTTCAAATTCCAATCCAATTTCCATCTCCAATATATGATCCGATAACCCTTTTTGAAGCTACCCCTGTATTGTCATGTACGACCTTGTACACGAGTTTCTCCACAACATCCTGTGTATGTATGTGATTGTCACCACAATAACCTATGTAAGTACTTTATTGTTACCACTGCGACCCATGTACACCTGCAAAAACCCTTGTTCTTCCTTAGTACTTTTTTTTCCCATATTTCCTTTTATTTTCCCCTTTTAGTTATAGATATGACTAGATCTTCTTACATATATGATAGATCGCATTGCAACTGATGAGATTTGTGCTCTTGTTTTCCTCCCTACAAATCACTAGCTCTGATACCATGTTGATATTTTACCACTTCATCCCAACACCCAACCGTCATCTAAAAAAAATCACTTTATCTACTAAATTCACAGTTGAGTAATCAAATAAACATGCACCGAAAGCATAAACTAGGAAACCAAAATTTCACACACAAGACAAAAACAGTTTTGGGTATAAACCCTTGGAAAAACATCAAAGGGAAAAATAGTTCCAAGATGCTTTTATTAAGGTCAAATGAGGGCTCCTTTTATCGGGAAAATTTCCCAATAAGAGAATATACACTGCATACAAACCTATCAATGCCTATGTTGTTGTACGACCCTCTAGCAGCATGATTTTCGAGGTGTATGCACCTTTCATTCAACAAATCCGCATACATGCGTGATTGTTTTCATTGAAATCAATGTACATGTATGCAAACTCTACACGACAACTTTCATAGGGAGCTATGCTTTCCTTTGGCTTCTATCAGATGGAACCCACTTGTGCCTACCTTTTCTCTCTCTTCTCCTTGACCTGTATGACCTCTAGATGAAATTCCTTCTCCACCTATCGAACCCTCTTTGCATCAACACTTGTATGAAATATCTTCACCCAAGTAGTGATATCTCCTTTCTCTTGTGTAAGAAAAAATCCTTATTTTCTTCTACACGCCTCACACTAGAAAAAGTACTTTGCTATTCTTTACCTTGGAATCTCACCAAAAGTCTCAACCTTGATCTCTCACTAAATTATCTAACAAGTGTATCTCAAACACGTCTCTTCCTCCACCCTAGGCTTTCTTTTATAATCATGAGCTAAAATCTAAAACTGTTCTCCAAAGTGATTGACGATTGATATTACTTCTCACACCCACTTAAGATTTACATTCTTAGATTAGATCCTAATTAATTTTAGCACTTTCCTTATTTAGCTCAATTCACTAATAAAATCACTTTTACTTTAATTATTCCTTTAACTAAAGTAAACTTAAGGATAGAAGTATTTCAACAACTTACACAAGCTAGACACATGCCAATGTAGAATTACCTATCCGATGCTACCACTGACATAAACACTTCCTATTAGTGAGAAAGGCACTTATCCCACCTTGAGTTGTTTCTATATTATCTAGAAGATATGATACCTTGCATTCTCTCTAATCCAATGGATTGGATGCTCCCTATGACACATAATATCTCCTTTCCATCTCTCTAGGACTTATCTTCGAGGACTTCCCTCTAATCATGCTAATAGAAGCCTCCTTCTCCTAAGCATCCTGCATGGCCATCCCATACCATGAGTCTATCTTGATAGACCTAGAAGGATTCTCCTTCCCACTTGAACCTGAAGGATAACTCACTCTCAGATATTCAACCTTCGGAGCTACCTACTCCTTGTTCTTTGTCACTCTGTTGCATTCCATTGATTTCATAGGCCATCCCTTTAGCTAGTACAAGTTGTTCTCTCTAAATCCAAATACAACTTATTTTTCTAAGCTTGATACTTTCTACATGATAAACACCTACCCATATCATAATAAGACCTCATATCCCTTCTTCTCAATCACTAACAATGAGAGCACACTCCTCTTGAGTTCTATCACCTATAACACATCTGTCACTCTTAATGTGCCTCCTGAATCCATCTAGAATGACACTATTCCAAACCCCTTCATGACATGTTTGGTCCCCATACCAAGTTATACATGCATCTTTGAGTCAGACTCTATGAAGTTCTTGAACACCTATTGTTCTCTTGTCATATGACATGTCACTCCACTATCTATCAACCATGCACCAATTGATATGGTTCTCAAGGAAGTATGGAAAACATGTAAGAATTTTGTATGTTCAAACTTCCTACATAACTAATCCAATTGAGTCTTTGTTGACACAGCTACCTCCGGATGCATTTCATTCCCACCCTTATTCCTATATATACATTGACCTACATAATTTTCAAACTTGTGACATGCAAAACAATTGAATTTGCGCAAGTCCTTCTTGTTGACTTGATAGGTAGACTCTCGATTGGCAATCCTCTTGAAATTTCCTTTCCTTTCCTGACTAGCAAGAGAAAGGTTCTCATCTTCATTCTTGTGCCGACCTCCATTCAAATATTCATCTTGAACGAATTCATCCCATAAACTTGACCATGTTTAATTTTGGTAGTTGCGGGAGGTACTTTTCCTCCTAGACAACCTTTCTTAGAAGAGAAGAAGATTCTGGAAGCAAGAGAAAAATTGAACAGTTGTGGAAATACCCCATAAGAGAATTCATCCCAGAATAATCAATATTAATGTGAAAATAGAAGCCTCCAGATAAGAAGTTGACCCACATGAGTTCATAATGTGGAAAATGAATTATTCCAGATGAAAATTTGGCCCCAATATTCCAGATGAGAACTCAGCCCTAGTACATTGATAGACCAATATAAATATATTGATTGCTTGCTCTTTTGAACTGACTCTCACTCGAATTTTCAACTACATAAGAAGGTGTGGGTCCAAGGCAAGGAAGACACAACTACTACAACATCTGGGATCTTGGTTATTCTTTGTGGTAACTCTCTCTCTTGTGTGCTACCCTTAGTAGAGGTGTGACACTCTTGTATGGTGTTGATAATGTAGCTAGGGTGGTATTTCTAGTTGTATATTTGGCTATCCATTTTTCTATGTTTTATCTTTTGGTTGATGGTTGGACTTGTTTGAACATAATCTCTCTAAGAAAAGTTGGATGAGTTTTTCCCAATTGGGGTTTTCCGAGAATAAATTCTTGTGTCTCCTTGTGCTTGTTACTGTTGATCTTATTTTCAGTACATGATATAAATGCTAATTTGGAAAGAAGATATAGATATACTGGTAAATCTAATTTCTCTGTAAAGTTAATAAAAATCTAACATGGTATCAAAGATGGTTACCTTCAGAACAGTCTAACCACTAGAAGGAAGATCGTTTGCAACAATACCTTGTCACTGCACCATAATATCTTTGTCAATATCATTGAGAACTAGTTCTAAGGAGTTGGGACTAATTTCACCATAGATAAGTTCTCCCTACCCTAGCACACCCCCTCCGACACTTTGGTTGTCATTCCGTGAAGTTCAAAAATTTGAAATTTCTCATATCTAGGGTTTCTACCGAAGAAAATTTCAACCAGTATGAGATTTGAGGATAGATTGAATGGAGAAGATAACTTTAGATCTTGGAAGCATAGATTAATTATCATTCTAGAAGAGAATGAGTTATTGGTTCATGTCAAGTAGGTCCTTACAAAACCAGAAGAAGAAGACGCCAAAGAAAAGTTCAGGAAGAATGAGGCCAAGGCCAAGAGGATCTTGACATAATCAATCAAGGATCATCTAATACCGACTGTATCAGAACTAAAGACACCGAAATAAATGTTTTATTTCGTAACCAAAATTTATGAAAGTAAGAAAACTATCCATAAGCTTACTCTAAGGAATCAACTCCCAAATGTGACAATGAATAAGTCATAAACAATCTCAAATTACCTCATGAGAATCTCACAGATTAAGGACTAGTTAGTAGTTATTGGAGACACAGTGGAAGATGACGAACTTGAGACTACAACACTCAATGGATTTCCTTGTTCTTGGGACCCATTTATTCAAGGAATTTGTGCAAGAAGGATGTGTTAAAAGACCGTGTTATAAGAAGGATGTGTTAAAATTCAAATTCTACAACTAAGAAGTTGGGACATTATGCCTCTCAATGTCCCCATAAGGATGAACAAGGAAAGCATCATGCACATGCAACCAACATTGAAGATTCCACACCCAAAGAAAATAGAAAGGAGTCAAAGGATGAAGAGTACATATTTTATATAGTGATGCTTCGAAAACACATGATCATGAAGTAGAATACAACTCAAATGGGACATCAAAAGCTAGACTCAAGGTTTGCATATCAACTTTCATATTTCATATTGTTATAGCTTAAGTAAGTATTGAAACTAGAATAATAGTCTTTATAGTTACATTACTATCAAATGTTTAGTAACACTTGAATGTTTTTGATACAATGATTATTAAGTAAATCCTCATTGTTTAGTATTAATGATGAACTTATTTGCAAGATGAAATTGATTTCCTCTAGGATATATTCTTGGTTGTTGTTACATTTCTTCTGAGCAGGTCATAGGTGATATCTATAAGAGGGATGTATAATGATGGTTGCAGGAGGCATAATATTAGATGGTATTTAGATGAGACATGGAGTGGAATATCCAAACATAGAGTTATGTACATGACCATACACATCCATGTAATGAAGGAGAAGAGGACAAAGTCAAAATTTTCTGGCAAGAAGGGAACTTTTGTGGGATACTCAGTATCTCATATGGAGATTGATTGTAAGGAGTAGAAGGATCCAAAGATAATCGTATAGATCCCTCTAGTTCAGTTTACCACTCTTTAGACCATCATGAAGAGTCAGTAGAGCTAGAAGGTACTACCAGGATCATTGTAGTGACTAATAAAAGACCAACACGGTCCAGCGATACTTTGCAGGATGCAAAGGGGGATACAGATATATGGCATTGATGAGGCATATAATGATGAGGAGAAGATTCCTCCACTAGTGGTGAGGAAGGAGGCCCCACCAAGTACTAGCTCAGTAGGAGATACATTTTATATGGATTCATCCTTCATGACCTATTAGGGAGGAGCAACTTCCCTAGGATAGTTCATAGGAGAGAAAACTTCAAAAAAAGTAAGAGCATGCAAAGGGAGAATATGGCTCCAGAGATTATATAAAATCAAAGAGAGTAAAGCTACAAAGGGAGAATGAAGACTCAAAGTAAGCCTGATATCAGAGAGAGTCAGTTGACTCAGAATAATACTAGATCATTCATAGAAAGTCCCCCTTAGATTCATATGGGAGAGAGAGACATCTTCCAGGACTGACATACAGATTCCATGAGTTGAGGAGGCTAGATCGTAGCTTCATAGGATTCTAGGAGATATGATATCTCTTAGAAGGAGCCCCTTGTTTCTATAGAACTTTAGGCATCTGATCAGAAGGACTCGGATATGGATTTTTCCTCAGTGCCAGAGAGAGCAAGAGACCACACAATTTTCCAACTATGTGGAGATGATGAGGAATATCATTGATTCAAAATATTCCACTTTTGAGGAAGCTTCTAAACAACAAGTGTGGAAGGATGTTGTGATGGAAGAGTACCATTACATCATGAAGGACGATGTGTGGAAAGTGGTTCAGAAACAATAAGGGAATTCAATGGTGACTTCCAAATGGATCTACAACATCAAGCATGCTTCAGATCACATCATAGAGAAGTACAAATCAATATTTGTGGCTAGAGGATTCTCCTAGCAAGAGAGATAACATTATGATGAGATACTTGCTCCAATATCTAGAAGAATTTCACATAGAGTAGCCACAAGATACATGAGAATGAGTCTCATGTCTTCAGATTGAAGAAATATTTGTACAAGCTTAAGAAGGCTTCCAAGGCAGGATATGCCAAACAATTATTTTTACGAGTTTGAGGATAGTTTTCCCTTGATGACCTATTTCTTACAGGGGATGAGAAGCTCACAGATGGGTGAAAAAAGGAGATAAATTGAGAGTTTGAGATAAATGATCTAGGTTTGATGCATTATTTCTTAGGATTGGAGGTGTGGAAGAGATCAATTGAGATTTTCCTTAGCCAAGGAAAATATATTGTTGAGATCCTGCAAAGACTCAAGATGATGGACTACAAGTCCATGGCCACAACTATGTTGAAAAATATGAATCTCTTGAGTGATTCATATTCATATTTGGTGGATCCCATGATGTACAGACAGTTGATTGGATACTTGATGTACCTAGTTAACACCATGTCAGACATATGTATTGCAGTGAACATGTTTATTCAGTACATGGTTGAGCCTAGACATGTACATTGAATAGTAGAAAAAATGTTTTGAGGTGCTTGTTATCCCTATCCTAGGGATAACTAAGGATATTATTTCTCAAGGCCCACAAGTCTTATACATGGAGTACCAAGAGCCATATGATTTGAGCCTGGCCCTGGAGGGCCCATCTCTTCTTCAGCGCCTACCATCTATCAGCAACAACAACATTTCATCCCATCAACCTGGTTCTAAGGTAGCAGTGGGTATTTATCCATGAGGTAATGAGTTTGGGTATCATGGTATGTGTCACTCTGATTCTCAAAAAAATTGAATATTTGCATTGAATTCTCTTTTTTTCATGAAGTTTTCTTGGAAATTATGCCTTTTGACTTGTCCATACCTTAGGGGGATGACATAGTACCCTAATAATTTGGTTCCCTTGGGGATGAATTTCCACTGAGTGGGTCTATGAAGAGTCATCATCCATTCCTTCAATACTTACCACTTCTCATCATTATCCATTTCATCTATCCCCTGCATTGGTTTGAGCATTGGGTTTTCCAAGCTAGTGAGGGTTGTACCTTGCCTTGTGGGAAGAAGGGGATAAAGGCCCAGACAGTAAAAGTAGCTGTAAAAAGTTAATATAGAATATGAAACCTTGAGATTCTTCTCCCAGGGATCCCTGAGAAAGAAATAAAAGGCTTCTTAGCAAAAAAAGGAGGGACTTGTAAAATAAAATAAAACTCAAGGACTAGTTGGTGGATAGGGGGTCTCATCACGAGACAACCTATTAGGTCCATGTGCATGTAGCAGTATGAAACTACTATTCATCTAGTCACCAAGTCGGGGTAGTGGATATTGGTGGGATATTAAAGAGAAATGGGGTCTCATCATGAGACAACCTTCTCATATCCATGAAATGCTTGTGGGTAACGTTGTCACCACAGTTCACCACGCTAGGGTAGTGTCCTCCAGCTATTCTCTTAAAATAAAAATCAATAAGACAAAGAGTAAAAAGGCATAGAATGGGATAGGAAATAATTGCATCCATGACAAGGTGTAGCTCACCCTCTACAAAGGCACCCATAGGTAAGACCTACATTTCCCTGTTATCACTGCACCCCTTGTCCAGACATCCCCTACACCATGTCATGCATTTCCATGACCTAGATTGGTCTTCACCTAATAAAAGCCCACACCTAAGGAGGATTATACCAATAGGAATCATGAGACCCTCTCCAAACCTATCTTGTTAAAAAACATAATGTCTTTGAGAATTTGTCTAGGTAAAGGGGGTTTTGATGCACATGTCTGGGTAACTTGATTATTAGATGTGATTGGCATTGCTATGATCCCTGTGAATTATGATCCCATGGAGGGCATACTTTTTTTTGTTGTAGGACCATGCCCGATAGGCAGATACATATGGGGAGATGATTAGCTCAGACCTCCATGGGGATAAAATCCCACCAGATGGATGTTGAAACCCTAGCCAAGGGTAGAGGAATACCAGAGGTTTGCACCAGAGAAAAGGGAGGACGTTCCACCAAAGGAACTTTGCCACGTTTGGACTCAGGGGGGTCTTTCCCTCCCACCATGACATTGTCCCTTGAAGGCCCCTGACATCATCATTTTGAGCCTTGACGTCATCTAGTTAGGGTTTTAGGCATGAGAGCGACTTTGGTTGGCACGTGTGGAAGTTTCCGAGGGATTTTGTGATCCATAATATATTTGTAGAATGAAATGAATACACATTATTATCAAAATATGTTGAACACATAATAACATATATACAATAAAATTGGTTTCTATTCAATAAGGAAATAAGTTGAAACTGTAAAATGCAGCAGAAACAAGCTTGTTAGAATGGTGGTGGATTATCTATGAGAAGAGATGTGACGGTTGCACTCATTTGAAAGAATATGATTACAATGAGGCTTTGAAGGAATTTTTACAATAAACAGGAATTTCAAAAACCCTATACATCCAAAAAACCTAACCCTAGGATATGAAGCGCCAAATGTCATGTGGGACCCGCTTGGGTAAGTTAGTACATAAACTTCCCGAGGTCATAACTTTTTCATACAATCTATGTTTTAGGCACATGATATCTTGTTGGAAATGTATATTCGAGGACTACACATGTTTCTAACTAATAAAGGTCACTATAGTTGTGGAGAGCCCTAAAAAACATTGTTTAGGGCCTCAAAACGGCCTCGCAAGTCAGGGACTCGAAAACTAGGGAAAAATTGCCAAAATGAGCTAGTTGGAATAGGTGGGAGGACATCGACATACTTATGGATCAATATTCCCCTCTTATGAATCAATGGTCTCCATTGCGTTGATTTTCCCCATCAGATGAGGAAATTTCTGCTGAATTTGGCCCCCGGTGAGCCACTTGCCTTGGTGTAGGAGCTGCCTAGCTTTGACAACTCGATAAAGCTGGATCCTTTGCTGGCAAGTGACCTTCATATTTTTTTCTGCAATATGATCATTATATGCCTTTTGTATGCATTTGGGGTTCAACTTTGTTGGTTTCAGTTGTTCTGTTATCTCTGAGGTGTCCAATAATGGTGGGAAATATGGTCGAAGGATATCCACATTAAACATTGAGTGAAAGCCAAGAAAAGGAGGAATGTTGAGATCTAAATCATTATCACCCACAACCTTGGTGATGGTGTATGACACATAAAGGAGTGGGTGAATATTTTGATGGGGTCCTGTAACACTCTCTTTCTGCAAGGGAAACCTAACTTTGACACCCATCTGAAACTTGTGTGGCACCATATGTTGATCATAGTACTGCTTGTACTTGTCATTGGACATATGTAGGATATATTGAACCTATTGGAGGATGTGTTGTGTTAGCATCAGAAGTCACTCCTGCATTGCGGCAGGAGCAGAGCCTGATTCCTATCAGTTTTATGTCACGATTGGTATATAAAAGGGTGATCGAATGGATGCAAACTCAGAATAATATCATTTTAACTCAGAATCCTGGGCCAGTCTATGCACAATAAGGTGAGTTATTGATTTAAATTCATTCAGTAAGTTGTAATAAGGGTGAGTAGGAGGAAGACTTTAGAGAGAAACTGCAAAGGTCTGTTGTAGGCATCAAACTTCCAACAGCCCATAGAAGAAAGAACAAACACGGAAATGCGTTAGGATGACACAGTTACAGTAACATGTTGATCATACCTACATCACGATGGCTACTGTAACAACTCACTTGAATATTTAAATGATATACTCAAGGTAAGAGGGAGAAAAAGACACAGGAGATTGATTTAAAACTGGTGAAAACACTGTCATGATCAAACATACATCACACAACATAATCGCCCTTGACTGGACCTGCCAATTTTGAGTGTCTTAAAACAAAGATTACAGAGAGATGGAGAGAAGTTGACTTTCATTAAACATGAGGTCTCAGATACAGCTCATAACCAAAGAACCAGAAATTTCATTAAATCTTTACAATTCAGGAGCATAGCTCAACCATCGATACCAAAAAAATTGCAAAAATTCCTACATATACTCGGACTAGTTCGGACTATCTGAGACACCATCATGTCATACATTCAAGGCTTTACATTGCTCAACTTATCTTGTCAGGTTGTACATGCGGACATTGGGCAGAATGCCCATGTAGTCATCTATCAGACGTGATCCTCTGCGCTCGTCTTTTCTTGGCTTTCTATTTATGGTAGGAGACGATGTTAAACCACATTCAACTACCTCAATAACTACTTTCTTGGGATCTGGAAAGGCCCGATCAACTTCATACCTTTGAGACATGGAGGCCTTCTCACTTTGGCATCTGGAGCTGATCTAGACTTTGGCAGGGATGGCTAGGCGGACGAGGATGAGGCGATGGGTGTGAGAAAAATCGGACAAAGGTGGCCAGGTGGAGGGGACAAGGGAGACAGGTGGCGGGAAGAGAGAGGTGGAGGAAGGAAGGGAAAATGTGGTGGGGCACACTTGGCTAGGGACACATGGTGATATGATGGAGATGACATGGAAGGAGGAGGGGCAGGTGTCAAGGAGAGGTGTTTATAGGCTGGGAGAATGATGAGTGGAGGATAGATGGAAGGATAGGGAGGATGGGAAAAAGGATGGAGGGATGTGACAGATAGGCAGGAGATTTAGTGGAACACAGGTGGTAGGAGGAGAGAGAAGCAATAAGGGAT
>JASDQU010241720.1:63542-76965 GCA_032191745.1 Picea mariana | reverse complement strand
ATCCTCCTGGGTGGTACAACGCACCTGTGCCTACCTAAGCTTGTGCTATACTTTCTTTTTATGAGCAACGTCTATGTCCAAAATCAAAGGCTGTGGTTTTCTCTTTTACCTATGCATTAGCTAAATGCTGAAGTTGTTTTCACCTAAGCCTGCTGCTGGTTATCTAGGAGAGAGAATGAAGAGGCGGGTTGTTAGGCCGGTGAGAAAATCTCTCCAGGTGAGAGAGTTTGCTGAAAAAGAAGAAGTAGGTTTTCATGCCTGTGAGAAACTCTCTCCAGGTGAGAGAGGTTGATGGGGAAGTGATTTCTCTTGGAGGGAACCCAAAAACAAGGATAGTGCTTTGAGAATTCCTGTCTGACCTGTTGATGAAGCCCTAGAAGGGAAGTCAGGCAGCCGAAGGACTATTGACCAGAGAAGGGGAACACTTCCTAGGGTGGGACAAGAATGTGGGGAATGAGAGGCTGTAGGCTATGTGTATAAGTTGGCTCCTAGGAGGGAATCNCTGCACGCAGTTGGTGATCTTCTACAAAAACATGAGTACCATTTCTATGTTCATTTACATGTTGTATATTTGTACATGTTTTATATTTATGAGTTTTTCCTGTATGTGCTGTATGGATAGGATTACTATTATTTCCACATTAATCTATGTATTAACGAAATGTAACTATCTATTAATTTTTATTTGTATGATGTTCCGTAGGAGTTTCTGTGTGCCATATCCTAGCAGGTCTATGGCTGGGTATGTTGCATTTTGGTTATCAGAAGCTCAGTAAGAATGTGTTTTAGGTGGGCATGACCCGACCTGGGTGGCCGGGGGTGCGACAAAATGGTATCAGAGCCCATGGTTTCAACATTGAGCTTGGATGGCCATGTAAGTGGAAATTGAAGAAAAAGTTTAGAATCAATTGTTGTCGAAATGGAAAAAGTTCAAGTTTCCGAGCGTCCATGAGTGCCAGAAGGGCGTTGAGAGAACACTTGGACTGTATTTGAAATCTCGAGAGGTGTGGAAGATCGGGAATCCACAATAACCGTGGTTATGGGACATAAAATTAAAATTAAGCTGTTGGATTTGTTCGGGAGAAGGAAGACCCTTCACAGTCGCCATATCTGGGAAATGAGCGTGGTGGTTAACCCTCAAGTCCTTCGGACTTCATTACTTCGATGAGTTTTAAGTTTTGTCGAGACTGAGGAAAAATATCCGAAGCTCCGAAATACCAGAGTGAATCTACGCCGTAGATCATTTGGGAGAAGGTGAACCATTGGATTTCCCAAGTAGTTTAGTAGTTCGACGATTCGGGGAAATCCATTTGAGATTGCACAAAGTGAAATTTTTCCCTAAGTCCCGAAGTCCGGAACCAATCCAGACTGTCCATTATCGGAGACACGTGTCCGCAGATCATCTTGTTCGGGAGTCCTACATTTTGGGGGTTGGGGTAGGTTCAGTAGATAAAACCATTGAAGACTTGAAGCCCTAAATTCTTGAAGCCCCGGGAAGTACCAGTTCGACGTTCGACAATTCAGAGGTTAAGTTAAGTTCAACAAAAAAAATCTGTCGAAGCCTGAAGTCCCGAAGCTCCGGGAAACAATTGTTCAGAAGTTCAACATTAGTGAGAAATAAAGTGTGCTAGTGTTGGATCTCTCGAAGCCCAAAATTCTGAAGTTCTGGAGTGCAATTGTGACATGGCAGACTGACGTCACCAAGGGTGACATGGATCTCCTTTAAACCTGTCACGTGCCACTTGTTTTTGTACCTTTGACATGCCCTTAGTACCAATTGGAACCTGACATGAATTGCCCGTCGATGGGGCCACGTGTCACTACATTAATCATTTGAAAACCGAGCTAAGGAGATTGCCGTATTCTCCGGTTCGATGTTCGGGTATTTTGAAGTGTTATAAGGTAAAGTATTCCAAAGTCTAAAAGTTTGGAGCGCTGAAGTATAGAAGCTCAAGAGAGCGGTGGTTCGAGGAATCAACCACTTCGACATTTAGGGAAAATATTGTGTTGTAAGGCAAAATCTATCGAAGCCTAGAGTCCGAGAGCTCCTATCCACTGTAGATCTTGGCCAGGAGTGTGGACCGTTGATTCTTAAAATCTTAAGGTGGTTTCCTATTTCAGTGATCCGAAAGTCTATTGTTGTGAAGTGTTAATGTATAAAAAGGCCCGAAGTCAGAGACAATCCATGCCATTCGTTGAAAGAAGAACATTGAATGTAGATCTAAATAGAGAATGAGGACTTCCGATTAGTGCATCCTTTGAGTATTCATAAGTTCGACATTTGGGATATTAGAGGTGTGCAGGTGCAAAGTCCGCTGAAGCCCGAAATTTCGAAGTCACAGAATACAAAAGTGACGTGGCATGCTGATGTCACCTAGGGTGATGTGGACCACCGTACATATGCCATGTGTCCATCTGTTTCATGCGTTTGACAAGTCATTTGTGCCAATGGGAATTTGAAATGCATCCATAGTTGATTGGGCCACGTGTCACCTCCGTATTGATGACATGTAGCACCACGTGTGCACCGTACTAAGTGAGCCCTGGAAGTTCGAGGGTTCGATATTCGAGGAAATGTTGGAAGAAGTTATGGAATCCTCCAAAGCTCAAAGCTCTGGAGTGTCAAAGTGACACGACGTGATGACATCACTAGGAGTGACGTGGACCTACTCTAAGCACGCCATGTGTTATCCAGTTTCATACCTTTGACATGTATTATGTACCAGTTGTGACCTGATACTTGTCACTCATCGGTGGAACCACACATCACCACCTTATTTAATGAAAACAAAGTCATGGAGACCACCGAGTTTGAAAATTCGACATTCGAAGGAAATATGGGAGGAAGTTGAAAAAAAATCCTTCGAAGCCTGAAGCTCTGGAGCGCCGAAGTTCCAAAACCCTGAAGGATCACTTGTTCAGTACTTTGCTGATTCAGAGTTTGGGAAAATCATAGAGTATTGAGGTATAAATCTTTGAACTCTAAAGTTTCAATGTCACAGAAGTNTCATACCTTTGACATGTATTATGTACCAGTTGTGACCTGATACTTGTCGCTCATCGGTGGAACCACACATCACCACCTTATTTAATGAAAACAAAGTCATGGAGACCACCGAGTTTGAAAATTTGACATTCGAAGGAAATATGGGAGGAAGTTGAAAAAAAATCCTTCGAAGCCTGAAGCTCTAGAGTGCCGAAGTTCTAAAACCCTGAAGGATCACTTGTTCAGTACTTTGCTGATTCAGAGTTTGGGAAAATCATAGAGTATTGAGGTATAAATCTTTGAACTCTGAAGTTTCAATGTCACAGAAGTAACACTTGCCATGTGTCATCATTTTTTAGGCATTTCAAAGACCTTTCATGCCCAATTAAGATATGACACATGTCATATGTCGGACTGCGCCATGTGTCCTCTTTGTAATTCCACCACGTAGCACCCTGGTACATGGATGCTCATGAGACTTCGACAGTTCGTCAGTCCAACGTTTGGGAAAAACAAGGGAAGAGGAAGGAAAAACCTCCGAAGTGCGAAGCCCTGAAGAAATTTTCCAGTTAAGCCTTCGGAGGAAATACTGGATGCTATAGTTAGAAGCCCCAAAGCTCGGAGCGCCGAAGCTCCGAAGAAGTACCCTCCAGAAGCCTGCCACTTCAGTGTTTTGGGAAAATAAAATATGGTAGAAGGAAAACCTCCAAAGCCCAAAATTCTGGAGCCCCGAAGCTCCCAAGGATCCCAAGGTTCCGGATAAGCTCCTATCTTCTAGCGCTTGGTCACATGAGATCCAGGGCCAAATAAAAGGGGATAATGCCCGAAAACTGTTTTAAAGAAAGAAAAGGGCTTAGGAAGGAATCCTGCAGGGTTTTGATTGTTCGTACCTACATCAAAAGTGGTAAAGAAGGTCTGTGAACCTTATGAGTGGATCCAACAAAGGTACAAGAGCTATTTTGGCTCTAAGAAAGGAGAATAACTACACTGAGATTGCATCATTGAAAGGAAAATTTTCAATTGTTCATAAATTTCTGCTCAGGATTATGAATTGAGCAAGGAAGAAGTCATTGGAAAGGTCTTGGAAAAGGATTCCATGTATTCCATCATAATCGAGGATTGAACAACTTAGATCACAGGAAGTTAGAAAGAAGATTTTTGGTGACCAAAAAAGGAAAAATTGTGCATATGTTACCAAAATGGTATATTATGGTTCTAGCTAACAAGAATTTGTTCTATGACTATCTTTGGATGTAATGGTTACATTTAAAACATAAAAAGTTCTAGAGATGTCTATAGATCGAAGAAAGAAGGATAGAGACAATTCTTCATTTTACATATGGGAACTTTAATAAGTTATTAGATCAGATGTTGGGTTCAATAAGCAACATGGAGAACCCGAATAAAATTATGGTTTGGGGAAGACCTGTTCTATACATATTGATATATAAGAATGCTAGTATTTTGATAAAGTAAGACAAAATGTATGCATGGAGAAATTGAAAACATCTCCAAAGATCAGTCCTACAGTTTGGAGATAACACCTCCATTATTGCTACCAGAATGCGTGGTGGAAGCATGGTATGAAGGTCATCAAATATGGCATAAAATAAGTTGAATATGCATGGCAGGTTGAAAAATAAGATGGGTCAAGACAAGAAAAAGCAATAATTCATCAAGCTAATTCCAGTGCTGATATGATCAATCGTGGAAAGGCTAAATCAATTGCTTCAAGAAGTAAGTTGGTGTTAACTATCCAAGTTTACTCAGAGAACACGAATGGAAATATAATTCAGTCATGTAGGAGTTGGATCAGAGGAATCCAAGTAATAATAGAATGCTGAAAATTAATATCATCATAATATACAGTTGCAAGTGGCAAAGTAGACAAGGAAAGATTCTTGGATGGAGTCAAATCCTTGAACATCTTAAGATAATGGAAGAATAAATCATGAGGTAGATATCAAGCTAATGGGAATGCATGACAACACTCCAGGAGGGAAAGCAATAATAGTAGGGATTGTTGATACATTCGAAAAGTATTGAGATATTTCCAGAATAGCATGGAGATGTCAAAGCCAAGAAGGGATTAAAAAAGAAATGAATCTTTATAGAGAATCAATAAGGAAACATGAAGAAGGAAATGGTTCTATGCATGGTTTTGAATGAAAAGGAGATGGTTCCTAACAAGAATCCATCTCAAGTGGCATAGAGCCATGAGTGACATTCCCAGGGGGTGGAATTATCACATGAAATTACGATGGTAAATTAAAAGTAGTATTAAGTACTTTTAATTAATCCTATGCAACTAGAAAAGGAGGCATATGTGCATCGTTACAATATGCTAGAGATTGGCTATGCAAGTCAAGTTTGAGGCTAGTTGGCAAAGAGGAGAAGGGTACAAGAAAACTCAAATACTAAAGTATTCAATCAGGAAGGGGCTGAAGTAGTTCCTTCCAAAAATTAACTGGATGTTGAAGACCCAAAGTCTATAAGACAACATGATTGGAACTATAATTCATCCAAGTATGAGTTGGGATAGATGGATCCAAGAAATAAACAAAAGCTGGAGGTTAATATCAACTTAGCATTTGGATGGAAAAGAAAAGGAAACCAAGATTGATTTGGCTAGAAAGTGCCCTGGTCAGAAATAATCGTGCACAGTGATTACAGTGAGAGAACAAGAAGATTCAAGAATCCTGAAGAATTGAAAACTTATGGGATCAACAAAGAAAAGTGATACAGGAAGAAAGATGTTGCTGCGATTATTGTAGTAGCGATTATGTTATGGCTTGTTGGACAACCATACATAGAAAGAGAGAATTTTGGCATGTTTGCAAGTGTTGCTGACGATGTTGCTGCATATGGAAGGAAGCAAAAAAAAGATGGAATGCTTATTATAAGACTGATAAAGAGGCATGAGAGCTTCTACTGTCATCAACTAATCAAGTAGCATCAAATTCATTTAATGACAACTATGCAGGTAAGTATTTCTCTTTTGAAATTATGTTGCATAATTGCCAAAGGGAAATTCAGGTAAGAATTTCCCCAGATTGAATTCTTATAATACATAGTATGGTATTGTTTAAGTGCATTAACATGAGTAAGATACCACTAGGTGTCATAAAGACTAGAGGCCTGTAATAGTTATCAAATATTCTTAGCTTTTGAATGCACTCACTGACATAATAACATGTCATGTTAATTTGGTTATGAGGTAATAACCAAAGCAATAAAAGATAAGAATTATTATAGGAATGGATGCTAGTAATGCTAGTCATGTATGAGACCAAGCCATGGTTGGATATGGAAAAGTATGGATATAGAAAGGTTACATACCACACAAATACCCAATGAGCTTCCTACCTTTAAATAAAACTTGGACTGCAACCTTTTTGCTAACACTAATGCACACTACATAATTATATTCTTGGTGTAGTGTTCGGGTCGAAAAGGAAGGCATCCAAATAATCAAGAAGACAATGGGAAGTGTGTGGAGAATGTGTCAAGACATTGGCCAAATTTTCAATTTATGGATGGTGAGATGCATGACTTAGTTGAAGGTCATGCTGAAAATCAATGCAAAGGTGCATTGAATAGATATGCATTGAGGGTTGCACTCATTCTTAGTAAGTGGCAGAGTTTCACTTATACATGATAGAATTGTATACTTAAATGCATTTGCTGAATGCGTTTTGTGAGTGCATGCATATATATTATTGCATGGAAACAATTATACTAACGGCTAAAATGTTGCTAACTCATGGAGTTGAGAACATTTCAGGAGATGTTAGACATTGCAACAGGAAAGTTGCAAGTCAAGTAGTCACATGAGCATTGACTACAGGAAAGTTTCTGTTCAGAAAAATAAGTAATGAACTTACTGATATTAATTATGAACATGTGTATGCATAGAATGATAGTTCATTCTATCTAATAAATTGTTTTGTAGTTGTGATTGAATTGTTAGTTATAGACAATTCTAAGAACACTTCATAAGATTTTTGTATATATTGCAATGAGAGTACGATGTACATGAAATACTGACAATTTGTTGGCTGAATGCAAGATAGAAGCATTGCAGGAAAAATGGTATTCAACATGGTTCTTGCTGAAATCTAGAAGGAAGACAACATCCTATTATTGCAACATCAATGAAAAATTATGAAATAGAATTTCATATTTTGGGGAAAAATTGAATTACTTATGAAATAAATTTGATTTCTAAATGAATTGTTTTATTTTCTCTCATGATAACTGCATGTGTGTGATGCAGATGAGATAATACTGATTAAAGTTGGAATGCTGGAAAATAACAACTACTGTTGAGGACACTAAAGTCCTAGAATTGTAGAACCTTGGTGGGGTTCTAGTAAT
Organism: Picea mariana; assembly: GCA_032191745.1. Classification (NCBI taxonomy): domain Eukaryota; kingdom Viridiplantae; phylum Streptophyta; class Pinopsida; order Pinales; family Pinaceae; genus Picea; species Picea mariana. Next base: position 69,602 of record JASDQU010241720.1, on the reverse strand, counting down.
GGGTTAGTTCTCTCCTTGTGTGTGAAATCCTTGGCAAGAAGGATCGCTGGAGGACTACGTAGCAGTGAAGGGATGCTTGAGCCTGGAAGGGTGAGTGCAACAAGGAGGAGGCAAATCAAGGATGCTTATGGCATGGTAGCTTCCATAAGGAGGGCGTGTCAAATGGAACAGTGAAGTGAATTATTTCCGGAAGTAGCTCTATGGAATAGATAAATTGACTTCCAACTACAATATGAATACCRGAATTGGTGCTTGAAAGTAGAGCACCAKATGRAGAACAAGCTTCCAATAGMTAAAGTTTGGAGCTTTTTGAAGAACTTGAATTATACATGTATAAACAAGTTGCACTGAGGACARTGCAAAAATAAGGGGAGGGGATTGTAATATCCCAAGACCGAGCCCCARTTGTAACTGGGAATGTAAATATGTTTTGTAGGCTGGTGAGCCAAGTGATTATAAGATAGGAGGATTATGTGATGATTAGGCCCRAGAGCTTAGATGCTAAAGGCAAATGAGCCTATTTTTGTATATGTAAATACTCATATTTTTAATATAAATACATTGCTGCGTGTAGACCGACCACGATACAAGAGATTGGGGGACTAAGCTCCACTAGGTAGGGAAAGGGAAGGGGMTAAGAGGCTAGGAAAAATGGCTAAGCTTTAGGGCTCATCTCTAAGGGAATATTATAATATATTTCCTAAAAGAATAAGGTTTGGGAAATAACTCATGTTATCCTAAGTTCCTTTGGGAAAAGGAACGAACTCCAAGTGGAGAGGAACGAGCTCCAAGAGAGCCATGTGTTAATATTGTCACATGTAGTTATATGGTGGGAAATCATTTCGTTTTGGGGGTTCTCTTCCATTCTTTCCATGCTTCCCATGCACTCACGCATTCACGTAGGAAGCCATTACCTCCGTTGTTTACCTTTGAGCATGCACGTACCTCTGAAACCTGCACGCATTCTGGAGCCATATCCTGTGTTTTCTTATCATCAACTAAAACCAATGATCCTCCTGGGTGGCACAAAACACCTGTGCCTACCTAATATTGTGCTGTACTTTCCTGTTATGAGAAGTGTCTATTTCCAAACCCGAAGGCTATGGTTGTCTCTTTTACCTGTGCATTAGCTGAACACTGAAGCTGTTTTCACCTAAGCCCGCTGCTGGTTATCTGGAATGGGTGTGAAGAGGCAAGTTGTCAAGCTTGTGAGAAACTCTCTCTAGGTGAGAGAGTTTGCTGGAAAAGAAGAAGCATGTTGTCAGGCGCATGAGCAACTCTCTCCAAGAGAGAGAGGTTGTTGGGGAAGTAATTTCTCCTGGAGGGATCCCAACAACAACTATAGTGCTCTGAGAATTCATGTCCGACCTGTTGCTGAAGCCCTGGAAGGGAAGTGGGGCAGCCGAAGGACTGTTGAGTAGAGAAGGGGCACACTTTCTGGGGTGGGACATGCATGTGGGGAATGGGAGGCTGTAGGCTGCGTGTATAAGTTGGCTCTTGGGAGGGATTCCTTCTTGATTGACTATGTAGCATCCCATTGTATCAACCTAACCTAGGAATCCCTTTACCTAGGTGGAGTTTAGTCCCAGCTCGAGGGTGACCCACTGCTGAGAGTTATGAGCAACGTGGTCTATGGCTAGGAGGTTCGTGAAAGGTCTGCACGCAATTAGTGATATTATACAAAAATATGAGTACCATTTCTATGTTAATTTACATGATGTGTATTTGTACATGTTTTATATTTATGAATTTTTCCTATATATGCTGTATGTATAGGCTTACTGTTATTTTCGCATTAATCTATGTATTAGCATAATATAATTGTTTGTTAAGTTTTGTTTGTATGATGTTCCACAAGAGTTTCTGTGTGCCATATCCCAACATGTCTATGGCTGGGTATGTTGCATTTTGGTTATCAGAATCTCAATAAGAATGTGCTTTAGGTGGAATGACCCGACTTGAGTGGACGAGGGTGTTACAACCTATACCATCAACCATGTACCATAATCTATACCACAACAAGTGCATCAACCATGCACCAACACCTGTACCTAACCGTGCATCAACCATGCACCTTAACCTGTACCAAACCGTGCATCAACCATGCACCTCACCACCATACCATGTACCATACCATGTGCCAACTATGCACATCAACCATGTACATCAAACATGTACCATATCATGTATCATACCATGTCCCAACTATGCACCATAACAATTGTCTCAACCATATACCATATCATACCATATACCATATGCCAATAAACCAAGATATGAACCAACAATGTATCTCACAAAGTAGACTTCAACCAACATGTACCATGCATCCAATGATGTGCCTCAAGTCATAAACCAAAGTTCACAAACACATGCCTCAAGCATGCTCCTCAATATCACCAATATGCAACCTCATAACACAATATACCATACCAAACCAAATACCAACCAACCAAGAATGTACCACTAACAATGTATCATATAATCACCAAGATGTACCATACATCAACAAGACATTCCTCTCAATCATGTACCATACCATCACCAAGCATAAGATACAATCACATAAATGTAACTCTTAAAACTTACATTTGATCTTGTAGCTGACCTGATACTCTGTAATACTGACCTGTAACTTTTCCATAGTCCTCAACAACTTGGTACCAACATCCCTTCACAACCTTTCACAAGTCCTTTTACATATACACCACTTGCTCTTCTACAACTCACATATATCCACGCTTTCCTCCATTACAACTTGCGTACATCTGTGCCCTACTGACATGCAACTCAAAGATACCTCAGAAACTAGGGTTACTCAAGCTTGCTACAACCTCAAGACTTTCACCTTCAACCTTCCTTCGTAACGTCAAAAACATTCCATCACAAACTTGACAAAGTATCACAATTCTTAACCATAACAAACAATAGATAAATATTCATTTGTAAGTGTGTGTGTGCTTATGAGAGACTCTTTGAGGTGTATTTATACTTGTTCTAGGTAACTTATTTCCTTAATTTAGGGGTTTCTTGTTACAACCATTTTCCCCTTTGACCAAGACTTGTAACAAACTAGGGGCTTCTTGTTAACTGTTTGGGGCTTTTGACTTTACAAGGCCATATCTCCCTAACCGTGAGGAACTACATGGCGTTCCACATATCACCAAAAATGGCACGATGCGTACTATCCATCTATGACAGTCTTACTTGAAATTTCACTATCCTTCATGTCCATATTCATTAATCAAATTTGGTTCTCATAAGCACACCTCCGGAGCTACATGTAGACTACATCAAATGTACCCAACTAACTCACCATAAATATTGATAATAGAAATGTCAATCAACTATCCAACATCTCTGGACCTCTCCAAGGGTTGACATCAATATATAAGGGTTGACATCAATATCCAATATCACTCTCCAAGGTTTGAAATCAATGACAACCAACATCCCTTCACAACCTTTCACAAGTCCTTTTACATATACACAACTTGCTCTTCTACAACTCGTAGATATCCACTCTTTCCTCCACTACAACCTACGTACATCTGCGCTCTGCTGACATGAAACTCACAGATACCTCATAAAATAGGGTTACTCAATCTTGCTGCAACCCTGAGACTTTCACCTTCGACCTTCCTTCGTAACCTTAGAAAAATTCTGTCACAAACTTGCCAAAAGACCACAATTCTAAACCATAACAAATACTAGATAGATATTCAATTGTAAGTGTGTGTGTGCTTATGAGAGACTCTTTGAGGTGTATTTATACTTGTTCTAGGTAACCTCTTTCCTTATTTTAGGGGTTTCTTGTTACAACCACTTTTCCCCTTTGACCAAGACTTGTAACAAACTAGGGGCTTCTTGTTCACTCTTTGGGGCTTCCGACTTTACAAGGCCATATCTCCATAACTGTAAGGAATTATGTGGTGTTCCACATATCACCAAAAATGGAACAACGAGTATTATCCATCTATGATAGTATTACCTGCAATTTCACTGACCTTCATGCCCATATTCCTTAATCAACTTTGGGTCCCATAACCACACCTCCGAGGATACATGTAGACTACATCAAATGTACCCAACTCACTCACCATAATGATTGATAATAGAAATTTCAATCAACTATCCAACATCTCTGGATCTCTCCAAGGGTTGACATCAATCTCTAAGTGTTCACATCAATATCCAATATCACTCTCCAATGTTTGACATCAATGACAACCAACTGCCCAAACCAACTGTCCAACACCCTGCAGTGGTGCAACATGCGACACTTGAGGGTGTCACACCCTGCAGTGATGCAAGCTGTGACACTCTCTTAAATCAAGGATTTAAAGGCCCTAATAACATGTTTAACCATTTTTTCATGCTTTCCTTCTTTCAAAGTAAGGTTCTTCTTCATCAATGATATAGTCTATGCTTTGAATGATAGATTATAAGTGAACATTGTTAGTTGCGAAAAAATAGTGTAAAAATAAATCACTCATTAAGGAGGTTAAGAACTTAAAGCAAGAAAAGAGTAGAAAAACAAAGTTGGAAAATGATGATTCAAGGGAATATTGGAAAAGAAAGATGAAGAGATATGTAGATTACAAAATCATAATAAAAAACTACTGGATGAGGTTAAGATATTGAAATAATAAAAGAAGAATTATCAAAATCAAGAAGAAACAAGGATCTTGGAAGGAGATTCTACCAAAATACTTGAACATAAAATTTGCAAGAAGATCGAAGAATCCCTAAATACTGATGAGGTAAAATCAGAAATGCAATCCACAATTGAAGAAGGACATTAGAATTTGATAAATGGGGTGACATTGCAACTTCAAAAGGAGAAAGAAGACATGATTCAAGAAGGTCACCAAAAGATACTTGAAGAAGTTGAACTCCATCCAAAGGATGTACATGCCAAATATGATGGTATTATCTCTAAGGTTAGAGTAATCAAGGACCAAGCTAAGAGGATAGAGGATTCCATTGTATATGAAAATAAGATAGATGAAATGGGTGTGCATAATGAAGAAAAACCATCAAATATCAAACCATATCTACACCCTCATTATCATGAAAGATTTCAAGGAAGACAATAAAATCAATATCGACATTATCAAGGAAGAAGATGGAATAATTATCAATATTCATGGAATATGGCATCACAAAACCATTACTTAACAAGATATTATCATATATCATCAACCACTACAACTTGGAGAAGCTACAACAAAATACATGGAATCAAAGGAAAACAAATTATGAATCCACTAGACACTAAGGATTAAGACCAAAAATAATTAATTTTGTATGTGTTGTAACTTGAGATGGTTTCCAACTATTTAAAAACCATGCCAAGACATATTTAAACCTACTTTAGGCCACAAGATGGCTCTTGGACCAGAGAGGGCTCTCTCATATGATTTAAAAACACTAGATGCACACTGTCACTAATCAACAATTCTAACAATTAAGCACATGATGCCATATTTGAAAGATAAAGAATGAGATAATTAGACATGAAAGGTTTAAGATAAAATGACAGGTGACTAGATTAATAAATTTTAATCTTATCAGACCAGAGGCCTAATCCATTGGGCACAATCTGATCCAACAAAGCACACAAGATAATAATAAAAGGTGGAAGCAATAATAAGACAATTAAATATCAAACAATATAGAGGGAAAAATAAATCTCTACAAATTTGAGATGAAGAAATGTTGGCTTTTTGGGAATTACAAACGATGAATCCAACGTATTGAAAAGTGAGTGCACATAAAACATATAAGGGTTATGGATACTTTTATATGAAATAGAAATGAATACTTCACCTCTATCTCATAAGGCTTGATAATAAAGACATAGGTCCAATAAATACTCACACTATATATATGGAAGTCTTTATATCTGATGATTCCTTTATAGTTTGCAATAGTTTTGGTCGTACCAAATTGTTACACTTCTAACCCAAATATTAATCTTATAACAAAAATAAAGAAGAAATAATTGTGACAATTTGAGAAGCTTAACACAAAAAATAAAAAGATAAAATAATGCTT
>JASDQU010241720.1:11479-55006 GCA_032191745.1 Picea mariana | reverse complement strand
ATATATATATATATATATATATATATATATATATATATATATATATATATATATATATATATATATATATATATTATTGGAGGCATGTAAATTATGAAGTATGATTGTAACTTGTTATTTGAAGGAGGTTATCCTATTCTTTAAGGAGTTATTGTGTAACATATCTATCTTGGAGTTGTGATCCACACTCACATTTTGTACATGGTATGTACTTCTGTTCTATTATGATATTTTTAAGCATTTGTATCATTACAATAAGGAGGTTTGTCCTAAATTTTGCTGAAATGGTAAAGCACATCACATACATGTTGATAAAGGACCATGAAGTAAAATGTATTACTGAGGCTAAAGAGTCTTTTCAGTGAATCAAAGAGACATTGGGAGAGTCTCTAGTGTTACTCATCCCAAATTATGACAAAGAGTTCCTTGTCTCCTCTTTTTCTTTAGAACATACTATAGTTGTTGTACTATTACAAAAAAATGAAGAAAACCAGGAGCAACATATAACCTTCTTTAGTAAGGCTTTAAGAGATGTTGAGTTGAGATATAGTAACCTGGAGAAATAAGTGTATGCCTTAGTCAAGGCATTGAAATATTTTAAAGATTATATATGGCACTCAAAAATATTTTCTTATGTACCTACTAGTGCAATAAAGGATATTCTTACGCAGCCTAATAGTGAAGGGAGAAGGGGAAAATGGATTTCCAAACTTCAAAAATATGATTTGGAGATCACATACATTAAGCTGATAAAGGGACAAGGACTTGCTAAACTATTGGCTGAAACAAACTGCAGGGCTCTTGATATAAATTCTTTGTCAATAGACATCATAGAAAAATAACTAGAAGAAGACGAAACATATGAATCAACTTTGAAGGTAATCCCTAAATTTGCTCAATCTAAGTGGTATAAGGATATAATTTTTTACCTATTGAACTTAAGCTACCATCCCTCATGGGACAAAGAAAAGGAAATATCTATTAAACTTAAGGCTGCAAAGTATTGCATTTTAGGAGAGAATGTTTTTGGAAGGATCCAAGAGGAATATTGTTGAATTTCCTTACCAAAGAAGAATCTGAGGACATCATAAATTAGTTTCACAAGGGAGTGTGTGGGGGGAACCATGTCTGGAAAGCCACTGCATACAAGACCCTCAGGTATAGCTATTACTAGCATTAACTATTTTTTGATGTAAATTGCATGGTTAAAGCATGTGTAGAGTGCCAAATGTTTGCAGGAAAGAAAAAGTTGCAGTCCCTCCCACTCAGACTTGTTAAAGTAGATGCACCTTTTCAACAATGGGGTTTGTGTTTCATTGGTGAAATCAACCCAAATTCAAGTGGGAAACATAAATGGATCTTGACAGCCATATAATACTTCACCAAATTTGTAGAATCCATCCACACAAGGGAATCAATTGACATAGTCATCATCAAAGTCCTTGAGGAGAACATCTTGGCCATATTTGGGTTTTGAAGAAAGATCATAAATCATAATGCTCAAGCATTTAAATCTGCCAAGTTATTGGAAATTTTCCAAAATTGCAACATATATATTGGGCACTTTATTTCATACTATCCCCAAGGAAATGGCTTGGCACAGTCCTCAAATAAAAACCTCGTCAATATCATCAAGAAGATGTTGTCCCAAAATAAGAAATCATGAGATTCTAATTTCTCACTTGAAGTATGCAGTTTGGGAAGATAGAGTATGCATAAATAGGTCTATTGGAACTTCTCCTTTTCAGCTGGTGTATGGGTTAGAAGCCATTTTCCTATCCAAATTAGTCTCCCTATGATTAAGCTTCTACAAGAGGAGAAGTCAGAACCCGATGACATGCATAGAAGAATCAACCAGTTGATTGAAGTTCAATAGGTAAGAGATTAGGTTCAAATAAAGTCCCAAGCCCATCAAGAAGGAATCAAATAATTTTTTTACTAGAGGACCAAGGAAAGAAATTTTAAGGTAGGAGGCCTAGTCCTGAAGTGGGATTCCATAAGATAAGCAAAGGGAAAACATGGGAAATTCGACAATCTTTGGGTCGGTCCCTTCCAAGTCATCGCAGCTCAAGATAACAACACATATGAACTGGATAAACTGGATGGAGAGTTGTTTGGGGCTCCTGTGAATGGGGTTCCTCAAGTATTTCTTGTAGTAATGAATGATGCATATTTTATCACCCTGTACATAAATAAATCTTTTTCCATTCCTATTCATGCATTTTTAATTTTACTTCATTCACAATTAATTATATAAGAAAGTATATAAGGTTCTAACATTGTAAGATATTGAACAATTTTGTTTCACCTATCAGATTAGTCTTTAGGTGTGATGGCAGCCTCTTATTTTAACGCAGACTCCATAATCCAACATAAGAAGGCACTTGGTCTACAGTTCTCAGCAAACCACATGGTATGATGTCCCCACTAGAGCTAATGTTAGTACTAGATTTGATTTGGTCACTTATACACATGCTGATACATGTTATGAGGATGAATTTTGACAAGATAGAAGCTAGAGGTGAATTTAATAATCTCTTGGACTGAAAAGAGATAGCATACATTCAAGGGCCCTAGATAAATCAATAGAAAAATCAAGCCCTAAGGGCCCAAGGTTAAGTTTCAAGCGCTTGGTCGCTTATCAGGAGCTTAAAAAGGGGATAATCTTGCTTTAAGTGAACTAGAGAGATTTTTCAAACTTAGTTATATCACATTACCAAGGCTGAAGCACTGAATGCTAGAGAAAGTGTGGGGCTCGATCATCTAATGGTTGCAAGTGAGCCTGATCAATGGTAGAAAGTAGATGTCGCAACATGAAAGTGCACGGGAGTTAACACACATATGGGGTGAAATAGCAGTTTTGGGAGCCATGTGTTGAAGAGTGAGTGGTGTCGCTTAACGATAATACAAAGGGATAAACCAACATTGTTGGGTCGCGACAACAATATTTGGGTTTTTCCAAGCCAGCTATCCACCCACTAAGCACACACCTAACCACCCACTCAACAACACATGAAGCCAATGTAGCAGTCCACCTGGGATACTCAGGAGAATTAGGGACAACCTGGAAATCTAGCAGGGCACTCGTCATAGTTGGTTTGAACCTGCAACGTGTATAAAAGGGTCCCACTGGGGATTCTAGTCGGCATATCAAAATTAGCTACATGTAGACCAACCTCAGAGCCACCTTAGTGCCGATATGGACCAATATGAAGCTGCCATGTGTCAGTAGGAATGTGATGAAGTCACTCAAAATTTCACACCTCAACCCAAAATTTCAAAACAATCAAGCCATTGGGAAGAGGATGCATGTTCATACAAAGACACAAGGAGGGATTCTTTCGAATAGGAAAAAGATATAATGACAACACGCCAAATCATTTGATGGACAAGAGGGATTTTCAATGTGACATTTTGCCTCATGCCTCCATATCCTTGCTAATAATCACGCCATTACCTGCAGTTGACAAAGGACACTAATCACTACCCATACATGCACATCCATGCAAGCCCTGGATCTCAACATATCAGGTTGGGTGTGACGAATCGTTTCACCCCATCACCTGTCTCCACAAAAATGTATCGATCTATTATATAAGAAATATAAGGGATCAGAAGAAACCAATCTGTGAGTAATTTTATTTATAAAGGTGAGTTACTCAAATTCCAGGCATCACCGACGATGACCCACCTACTTAGTCCCTCCCCATAGGAGAATATGATCAACCATCTTGGCTACAGACGTTGGGAGAACGTGTTTTGCATTTTGCGAGGGAGAGAATGTCCTTCTCTAGTATCATTAGTTCAAACTTGAGAGCAACAAGACACCCTCTAATCTATTCTAAGGTACAATTTCCAATCCGATCGGTCCATTGGAGAAGATTGAGACAAAATATTTCAAGGATTGGTCAATTATGACCTATTTTGTTGGGTGATGTCAATCAAGAGGAGATAATTAGCTTTCCCTCTCACCCATCAAGTTTAAGAACATTCAAAACAATAGTGGGAATCAATTGAGACATACAGAAGAATCCAAACCAAATCTCAATTGGAAAAAGAGAAAACACCCAACAACAATATCGACAGGGTAACTTTGGTGGTAAAAAGTTATTTTTACTTGGCAAAAATCAGTTACAAATCATTTAGAAAACTTGAGGCAGTATCAATATTTTGAAAATAAATATCTATTTTCAAGAAGCAATATTGGATTAAATGAACTATTTTCTCACAAATAAAGAGCCTATAAAGAAAGATAAGGAGCTCATTTCTTAGGTCGACACTTTGGGGAATTTAAGAGTTTCTTACAACCAAAGTTGTTTGATCACCATGCTCAAGAATAAACATATAATTAAGGCTGCAATATTCATGAGATTCATTGCTTGCATTATGTTTCAATTTGTCTCTTCTCTTTTTGTGCATGTGCTCTTGTAAAATCCACCCCTCTCATTTTGGCTTCTTGTATCAGATATCCATTCATAAAATCTTAAGAAACAAGTTCTATGACATGTTCAATGTTACTGTGTGTTGTATGATTATTATACTAAAATATTTTCCTCTTAACAAATGACCACTTCTTGTCATTTCTTCACATGTTTAATGATGTGCAGAGGGTACTTCCATGGATTTAGATATTTGAAGATGTAACTATTTGATGCATGTTTTAATGGTCTATTATATGTGTTAGAACTGTTGAATTCTTAATTGCTCAACACATTATTCTATGTCCATAAGATATAATATTCATTCTCTATAGTGCCTTATATTCTTATCTTGTAATTCTTATAACCAACCATTTCCCCCACTCTTAAAATCAAATTGTCTGAAACACTCATGGACAAATGCCTTATTGAGTTGAAGGTTTTAAATATATAGACTGAGACTGTTTGAGGACTGAGAGTTTTATGAGAGAGAGAGAGAGAGAGAGAGAGATACCGAATTTTTGCATGATTTTATTTACTGCAAACATGGATTTAAGGATCACCTTGATTTTTATCCCTCAGGGTGCCTTGGAATCGTTCCATTGATAGCCTGGAACATCTCGAGGGATAAAACAACCTAGAGGGCATTAGGTAGTGCGTTATGACAATTTATCTGTTGGTCGACCATAATTCATTTAATAATGTGGATCATATTCTTGTTTGTAGATTCAACTAAGCCATTTCCTTGAGGGTAATAGTTGGAAACATATTTTAAGGTGATCCCCTTTCCTAGAGAAAACTCAATTAGTTTAAGCAATCAAAAATATGTTTCATTATAAAAAACAAAATAGCTAGGCACTCCAAACCTAGTTATGATGTGTTCAAGAAAATTTATTACCACTTCATCATTTACTTTGGTTAGTGGTACTGCTTTAGTCGATCATGTAAAATAATCAGTAGTAGTTAGAATATACCTGTGATTATTGGATGAGTGAGGATTTATCTCACCGATAATGTCTATCCCCAATTTTTCAAAGGGATCTTCAACAACGACATGTTGAAGTGGAAAAACTACTTTGTGGTCTCTTCCAGTATACTTTTGAAAAGTTTGGAAACTCCGAGAATAGGCATGAGCATCCTTGAATAATTTCAGCCAATAATACCCAACTCTCAATATCTTGTGGCTGGTGGTGTCTCCCAAAATATTACCTCCAGTTGGTCCATCATGCATATCTTTAAGAAATTTGTTGGAATATTAATTTTTAAGACAATAGAGTAGGAATTCGTCATAATTTTTTCTGAACAAGATACCATGAACCAATTGATACTATGCGGATTTCAACCTCAAATATCTCTTTGTTTGGCATTGATATTGTTAAGATTCATACCTTGTTGAATATAGTACTTCAGGTCATTGTAACATGAATTTTCAACTGATGGGACATAAGGAACTTGTTTTGTGTAGAGAGTTGGTTCCTCTTTCCATCCATCTTCTTCTTGATCTTCAAAATTTGTGATTTCACTTTCCAACTTACAGAGGCCTTGACCTTTAACGATATTTACTGGTTTAAATTCAAGTTCATACTCCTATAGAGTAGCCATCCAATTACCTCGTCTCTCACCTTGATCCATTTTCACAAAGAGAGATCTGACCTCTAGTTGAGGGATGATCACTTTGGTATGGTTCTTCAAAATATATGGCTTGAACTATTTGATGGCTTTGTGGAAAACAAAATCTTTCTTATCCATCAATGGGTAATTCAGTTTAGCACCATGCAATTTAGTTCTCATGAATACGATGGGGCACTCATTCCCTTGCTCGTCCTTCTGTGTGAGCATTGCTGCAAGAGAGTTGTCATAAGAAAATGTATACAACAAGAAGTCCTTAGTAAAATATGGACTTTGTAAAGAAGGTGCAACTGCTATGGAAGACTTGATATTCTCAAATGACTTCTTTTCAACATATGTCCATTTAAACTGAACACCTTTCTTTATCATCCACTAAATAGGATTAACGATTTCGACAAAATATGGAATAAATATTCTTACAAAATTGATCTTTATAAAAAAAGATTGCATGGAATTTTTGCCGTGTGGTGGTGGGATTTGAATAATAACATTATTTCATTTTGGTTCCATGGAAATCCCATCCTTAGAAATAACATGCCCCAACAAATTTCCTTTTGAAAGAACAAAGATGCTTAGGGTTTAAAGAGATACTGTATTTTCTACACCTTTCGAATATCTTCTTCAGATGTTTGGGGTGATCATCCCTTTGTTTTGAATAAATAGTGACATCGTCAAGATAGATCACCTCAATATATCTGAGACATTTGAAAGCAATGGACGTTTCCCTTTGAAAGGTAGCACCAAAATTTATTAGAATGAAGGGAATTATGTGATATGAATATGTTCCCCACTTTATCCTAAAGGTGGTCTTTAACCGGTCCGGTTCTACTATAGGAACTTGATTGTAACCAAAAAACCCATCTAACAAATAATTTTTTTTAGAACCAGAGACGAGTTGTAGGATTTGTTCCATAGAGGGAACTGGATAGTTTTCCTTATCGGAGGCCTGATTCAGATTTCAGAAATCTATGAAAATTTTGATTCCCCCCGACTTCTTCCTGAAAGGAACCATATTATACACCCAGGTCGAGTGACAAAATTTGAAGATGATCCAATCATCTAACAACTTCTTTAGTTCTTTCTGAATGAGAAGTTCAAGAGTCAGATGTATTTTCCTTAACTTCTACTGAAATGGATTGACACCTTATTTGATAGGAATCACACGTTGAATGATACATGTGTCATAGGTATTCAAATATTCATATGTCCAAGACAATACATCATGATATCTCTTGAACAACTACGTGAATGTATGATTCTCTGCCTATGGACAAAAAGTACCCAAATTAATGTATTTGGGATGCTCAGGGGTCCCTAGGTTCACCAAGAAATGCATCATGGTAGAGATATTCATCTTTGGATTAATCAGTTTCCTGAACTTAGTCTGAAGGTAGAACAACTTTTTAATGCATACAATAGGATGTGATGCATCAGCCTGAGAAGTGGGAAGACTACCTACCATTGGTAGAATTTGCCTACAACAATGGATATTAAGAGTCATTGAAGATGATCCCTTTTGAGGCCCTATATGATAGACAATGCAAGATTCCAATCAACTGAGATAACCCAATAGAAAGAATTACAATCGGGCCATATATGATGAAATAAATGGAACAACAAGTAGTTCAAATAAAACATAATTTGAAAATGGCCTAAGATAGACATAAAAGCTATGCAGACAGAAAAAGGAATCCTAGAGAGTTCAAAGTAGGGGATCATGTGTATCTCTGGGTTAGACCTAGGAAAATCTCCTTGAGAATGGGATCCTGTGCCAAGCTGACACCTCGATATTGTGGACCCTTTGAATTTTTGGATAGAATGGGACATGTAACATATAGACTATCACTTCCTCCCACAGTGAAGGCACATAATGTTTTCCATGTTTCGTTACTGAGGAAATATGTATATGATTCTAATCATATAATTGATTGGTCTGTGATTCAAGGGGAACTAGAGGGAGAATTCCTGCCAGAACTACAATGTATAATAGACAAGAAGGAAATCCCACTCAGTAATAGAACCATTGCATAGGTCAAGGTGCAATGGAAACACTTTGGTCCAGATGAATCTACATGGGAAATGGAGGATGCCATGAAACATGCATACCCATTTTTGTTTACTTCTGTACATACAGAGCACATCGATAGGTAGAACATTGAGGACGACGTTCCTTTAAGGGGGAGGGGATTGTAATACCCCTATTTCCCCCAGCTTGTAAATATAACTGTAACTTTCCAAAAGACTATGGCAGACTGAATATGTGTGTATGTTGGATTTGATGAACCTTTTGTTATAGAAGGAAATGTATGTATTTCTATTATTAATAAAAAAGGGATTGTGTTTCATAACTGATGAAAGGGGGGTTTTCCAAGATATATCATGATGCTATGAGAGAGATGGTGAGGGGAACCATAAATGGTTGATATGACCCCCACCAAACCAGTACCTTACTGGATTTGATTGCTCAGACCCAAAATAGTCCTTTGAACCATAAATGAATTACCAGTCAAGATGGTAGTTGGGAAATCCCTCCTCAAGAGTTAAAGAGGAGATGTGAAGAGTACCCATTTGGAAGGCTTCTTGACCTGAAAACGAGCTGGGGATTTTGACCCACAAAATCTTGTTGAGGAAGAAAAGAAAGGAAGGGATTAGTGGGCATAAGCATAGGGGCAAGAGAGAAGAGTTCTAGCATCTCTTGGGTTCGAATGAGAACTGAGAAAACAATTCATTTTGGATGCAAGAAGCTACTGAAAACAATTTCAATCCAAGATGATAAACAGGGCTGCAGAGAGAATGGGTGTCTGTGCAAGCACTTGTTGCAGACCCCCTTGTTTGGTAGAGAGAAAACTATGGTGCCAAGTTCCTGTGGGAGGAGGAGAGTAACCTCTGTCCCTGGTTGTTGTTGAGCAAGAAGAAAGAGTCTCTCTCATAACATCAAGGTCTAGCTAGGGGGTGGCCAACGATAAATCCATTCAGGAGTGGCTGTGCCTAAGATTGGGTGGAAACATGAACCCCTTTTAGTAGTCGCTTCACGATTATGGTTTATGATAAGTATTTTCATACTCTGTGTACTGAATTGGAAGTGATGGTTGAATTCCTATGTTTATGGTTAAATTTCATAGTGTTTGATAAATCATTAGAAATGATTACTATTATTTTGAAAACTTCTGTATTTACATGGTTCCTATATACCTCTGCTTAACAACAAGTGAAATATTAGACATGGGTCTTTAAAAGAATTTAGGAACAAATCTACGATTTATGTATTTGTTGAGAGACCCTTAGGGAAATCTTCCCAAGGAATGATTTCATAATATAGGAGTTTTGGAAGACTTCACTGGAACACCTCGGTCATGTTGACCTCTTAATTCACCCTTCGCAGGTCACTAAGTTCAAACTCCGTGGAAGGAGGGCGCCTCCTTCAAACCCTTCACCTATGTGACCGAGGGCTTGTGTCCATGATTCTAACCAAATCACGACTAAGTGTTGAGTGTGTAGCCTCGAGGCTTGTCATATATTTCATATGACCAAGGTATCAGAACCTTACGCTAGGCCTGAAAGGAGCGAAGATTTTTTGGCTTCGAAACTCCATGAGTTCAGAGCTTTGAGGTGATATGGCCTTACCACTTCCAAACTGGTAGAAGGAAACTTGTTGTTACGGTCACCCAGGAGGTTGAAAAACATCTGGCAGTTTCCCTTAACCATGAAAAATGGACCTGCCCCACTGTTAAATCTTGATCCACTTATTGGTCCCAAAGTCATGCGAGCCATAGATTTGAGCATTCTTGAGATCTTCCCCGATCGTTGGATCTACGCCGCGGTCAGTCCGACGTTGACCATTTCAGAATAACAACAATGTCATGACACCAAGTCCCCCAAATGTCAGATTCATGAATTATTGCGAACTGTGGATCTGGGAAGTCCATTGAGAACCCCTCTTAATCGTTTGATATACCAGTAGAGGGAATCACATACAACACTTCGACGAAGTCCTACTTCAGGAGAGTGGAGTTGTCATAATGCCAAAACCCCCAAATTCTAGAGATGTGAATTCATACGAACTGTAGATCTAGGGACACTTCAGGATCCTTCTTGGCCATGGATCCATGTTGCAGTCAGTCCGACGTTGACCACTTCGAGAGAAAGGGGGTGGTAAGCTAGCGAAACCCCCGAGTGATGAAGTTATAAAGAGACAAGAGATGTAGATTTGAGGACACTACGGGGCCATTCCTAACCGTGGTTAGCTTGACGCAGACCACTCTGGGAGAAAATATAAAGTTACATGGAGGATCCCCCAAACGCTGAAGTTACAAAGTAATGGAGGCTGTAGATCAATGGAACTATGTAGACACATCTCAACTGTGAGATCTAAGTGCATTGGAAGGCTATTGTTACAGAGTGATGTGGCACACTAATGTAATCCTGGGTGACATGGACCCACATTTGATATGCCACATATCACCTTGATTCATACTTTTCGTAGACCCCATGTGCCCATTAGAACGTGACACGTGTCACCCACTGATGGGGCCATGTGTCATCTTTGCCTTGCCGCATGTCACCCCCCTAGAACATATTCTCTTGGCCTATTGGTGGGTGGTGTACTCGGGACCCACCTGTCCTTTCCTCTGTGTTTAAAACACCACCACGTGCAAGGGTGGACCCTTTGGGAGTCTGGGACTTATGAAATCTGGAGGATTGGTGTGTAGCATTGTAGATAAGTTGAAAGGACCAAAGGCCATAGCCATGTGGTGAGATTTCAGGCTCCTTTGAGAGTTCGAGATTTCAAGACTCCAGAGGATTTGTGCATAGAAAGGAAAAGGGGCGTTCAACACCGAAGCATTGAACGCTGAATTCCCCTTTTGCTTATGTGTTAAACGAGGATCAAGTCACACAGTTGGATTGGATAGTGCATGGACTTCCATCATGGATGCAGGAAAACCAATGAATCTATGGGACTTCAGGGAACTTGGGATGGTACGAACGAGATGGACCCACGTGGGTGCCATGTGGCCCTTGACTAATAATTCCTGAAGAGCTTCAGGAGGCCATAACTTGCAATCCATAGCTCGGATTTGAGCCTAGTAGTAGTTGTTAGAAGGCTATGGTTGAATAGAAGAGGATGGAGACCTATTGGCAGCCAAAAATTCTATCGATTTTTATCACAATTAAAATCACCACAAAGAGATTATACCTTTCTATAGTTGCCACTTCCTTAAATTTATAAACATTCATGTTTTTGGGCTTCGAGGCGATGATTGTGTTAAACTTATTTTATTGAGTTTTTCATTTGAATTTTCATTCGTTTTGTTTTAAAATTCATGACTGTAAGCATGAATTTAAATAAAAACTTGGTTTGGGTTTGTAGTTATATTTTCTACCTAAGAAATTTCATTTTGAAGGCACCCATATGTTGCTAAGCTTCAAGTTTTATAAACTCATTGATTAATTCACTATCACAACTTTTATGTATTATGGGTATCAAGACTTAATTGGTTCTATGGTTGATCATTGGTTTTCATTTGTGAAATGTATGAATGGGCAAACATTGGATTAACATTCGATATGGGTTTCGTGTTCTCAACAGTCATATCAACATTCATGTCGCTTGGTACAGGTATGATGTACCCACGACTTTACCTCACCCTGCTGCACTGTGCATTAATGAAACCATTCATGATTCGAATTGGCATTTGATACTGGTGGAGGGTTTGGTATTAATTATGGGTAATGGCTCATTGTTCTGCGCTCCCTTTGGTTTTTCGTTTTCACAAACTTATTTTATCAAGCTATGGTAGTCTCCAAACTTCATAGTTTTCGGTCCATTTTAGTTTGCACAGACCTCTCTCTGCTACTCGTTTATTGGAATCCCAAGTCTCCCCCCTATGATATCTTTTGTGTCCTTTTCACAGTGGCCATGGCCCCTATGCTTTGAATTGAACTGACTGGCTGTCAAGCCCTACTTTCCCACGATGATGTCATAGATGATTTGAAGGATCATGGTTGGGATATCTTCCTCAGGAAATTCGATGGGTACAATCTTACGGTCGCACAGGCCTTCACATAGACATTTGATGGGTTTAGGGCCAAGGTCTAGGATGTGAAATTGGAGGTCAGAGAGGACTTTTTATCCCAGGTGACAGGACTCCCGCAGGAAGGTGAAAAGTGGTTTAAAAATGCTAAATTGGAGGATGTTACATGGAGCTTGTTCATGACCTCTCACGAGTCTACCTGCTTCCCTAAAGGTATTCCCATTAACCTCCTGAAACCGTGATGGCATGGCCTTATTTTGATTTTGAAACAATTTATCACATGCGAAGGTCGGTATGGTTTGGTCTTTCTATACCATGTTCAGATGCTTATGTTATTCATAGGGTTTGAATTGAACATGTCATTCTACTTGTTAATGATCCTATACAAAATGTCAAAACACTATAAGTGACAGAGCATGAACTCTCTATCTAGTATTTTTCATCATGGGCTCACTAAAACCCTGCTGCTATCACACCTATCACAAATCAGGGACAATTAGGAGAGTTTCATGAGAAGAAATTGTTTTTCCCAAATTGACGATACAATGAACCTACCTTTAAATGTAAACCCCAGTTTTGATAGTCCCGTGACCGAAAGTCAGGGTTTTAATTCACCTGATGGATGTGAAATTAATGAATCTATGTCTATTGCTTTGAAAACCCCCATGGTTAAGAAATCATGATGTATGTTCTCATTTAGGAAATCGTCGGAACAAATAGTAGATGAATTAAAAGGAAAAATTTCCCATGTGATTTCAAATGAACCTAATCAGAATCATAATGATAAACCTACTATAAGGAAAATTTGTAAGGGTAGGAGAAATCAAATCTCAGATTTGAATTTTATGAATAAGAGGTCTGGTCGATTGATATATAGGAGTTTAAGAAATCTAAAAAAGGATCATTTGATCTCGATCTCTATCATCAAGGTCAATGATCACTGTTCATATTAAGAGATAAATGATTTCCTTTCTCAGGAAGATCCGGACAACCAATGTCTCGTGAACGAAAATACTGGTCAAGATGAACAATATGACTTTGTCTCTAGATTACCTCCATGTCTCAAAGGCAAAGAATGTTTTGTTGGCATTAGCCATAACTTGAAACAAGCCACAGGGAAACCGGAAAAGCCCATTGCTGAATACATTCCACATCGGTTTTCTATAGCACCAGTGCATTGTGAGACTTTCTTAGATTGGATAGAATGCTATTACAGGGACATTCTGTTGTTGTAGGCATAAGTAAAACATTTGGCAGCTCACAATTCTTTACTTGAACAATAAAACCAAGAGTTGAAGCATGTACAAAGCGAACAAATAAAAGACCCAAGAGATCCGGTAATATAATCATAAAAAATACAACCAACTTCAAAGCTATCATAAATTCAGAACTGTCTAATCCTTCATTTGCTAATTTTTAACGATAAAAATGATTTTGTTTGATTTTATTTTCATTCTGTTATGAAAAATCAAAATAGGAAGATTTAATTTTGATTTCCTTTGTTAATAATAAGACTAGCTATAGAATCTATGATTTTGTAGCCAGTCTGTTTCTGAATATTAGTTAGCATTGTTTTCTGAATATCAAATTTGTTTTTCTATCTACATGAAATTGATGATTATGATGCTGATTACATGGAGAAAACATCTTGGATCATATGTTCCATTACTCAGTTGTTTCTTTCTTTTATGTTGAAAAAACTTTGTTATTATTTTGACAAACCAACTCATATAGGAGTGGTTTCCAGTTTGACTATTTTTGTAATACTATCTATTTTTTGGGGATTGCACTCTATCTTGCATGATAAGAGTATGTGAATCCTAATCTAGTTTAAATAGTGATCACTATTACTAGTGAAGACATCTTTTGCTGGGATACATTATGGACATATGATTTTTTTTGAAAGCTAATATGGAGAAGTTGCTCACCATTTGGCTTTAGACCCATGTGACGCTTACCCCATTATGTTTTTGCCTCCATCCTATTAAATATCATTATGCTTGATGCAACTTTAGTCTGGTTATCGTATGGTATTTCATATTATTAAGTACTTTAATTATGTGTGTAATTTGTTGTTCCTTATTACATCTGTGATCAATCTTCCATTTAATTATTGTTGATTTATGCTAGATATTGAATGATGGATTATATGAATGATTTGTATTGAGTTTCCTCTGTTTATAAGTGTTCATTATTATAAGATCACTAGATTTGTATATTTATCATTCTTTTGTTATATTCTTGTTCCAACACATCTTTGATTTTATTCTGGGAGTATTAGCACTGTTCTTTTATAGGTTTCCCTCGTACGCTAGACAGTCAGGAGTTTGAAGTTGCACAGGAAGATAAATTCATTTTAGTTGATTAGTTACAGGTTAGTTTCCTTGTTATTTGTCTAAAATATTTTGTTAATGAAATAAGAATAACATGAATTATCTTTTTCTTGTTTATGTATTCTTATTTCAATTATATTTGATTAACATTCGTTAGTTTTAGATATTTATACATTCAGAAGAAAACAAAAAATGTATGTTCTTTCTTTATCTCTTCTATGAACACTTTCAAAAACATTCGTTTCGCAAGATGTCAAGTAAATCTTGTATGCTGTACATAACCTGTTTATAATAATATGCACATATTCGTGTTTCCATTTGAACATTTGTAATTATTAGACTATATTATTAGTATCATGGCTCTATAGATTAGTTTCTTTTATTTGATTGTTTTTAGGACTTTAGCTGGCCAACAAAGCCATTAAACCCGTCGGGTCATTTCATTCCAAATGGCTTGGGTTATTTAGAAAACTCTGGTTCGGATTTGACCTTCCAGTTGACAGTGTGTCACTTATGCCCGTGAACAAATGGCACTAGAAGGAGGGCTTGAAAGAAATTGATGGCACGTGGAGGTCGTAAGACTCCCCCACACACTCACACTCCTGTCGTAACTCGTAGTGGCTCTGATACGAACATTACACTTAAAACAAAAACTACCTCAAACGATAACCTTGATATTCCTGTCGAACCCGTGACACCAGTCCCTCAAGGGATTGATGTCCAAGAAATTGTCCGCCAGTCACTCATAAGAACTCACAATGACTTATCCGGTATTAGACAGCCTGGTATGCAACTCAATCAACCTCTTGACTTTACAAACCTTCAAGAACAACTTCAAGGCACTTGTTTGCCTGAAAACCCTTTAGGTGGAAATACTACCAATCCCACTGAAACGCTCATCCCTGGAGCTCGAGGATCTGGTATTCCACTGTCTCCACCTGATTCTTCTCCATCTTCTTCAGGAGGAGAGTCTTCGGACAAAGGCAGTTCTTCATCAGAACCATCTCAGCCTTTGACACCACCAAATCCCATGGAAAACCAAAATAGTCTTGCCAGACCTTGGCTCAATCAAGATGCTGTGGTTGTACCCAGACCCCAACACCCATTACCTAAACATCCGAAGAAATGGTTGCCCAAATTTAATCCAGATTCAAAGCAATCAGCTGAGGATCACATCAAGAAATTTATGTTAGCCATTAGACTTTGGAGTGTTGAACATGAGGATGTAGTATGAATATTATTTCCTTATACTTTTGAGGGAAATGCCTCCACTTGGTATTTTGTTCAACAGCCCCAGACCATCGTCTCTTGGGACAAGTTCGAAGCTTATTTTCTGGAAAAATTTGGAGATGATAAATCTCTGAAAGTCTTGGTTATGGAACTCTCTAGATTAAAAATGAACTCTAAAGAAAAAGTGAAAGACTTTAACCAAAGGTTTTTGACATTAAATAACAAAATCCTTGTAGATTCGATGCCCACATAAAGCTTAATTGTTGCATATTATGCTAAGGCCTTGCACAATAACATAGCCATATGGGTTAAAAGGTCCAAGAAGAACACTTTGTTAGAATCCTTTGAGGAGGAAAGTCAAATCAAGAAAGATATATTAAGATTAAAATATAATCTAAATAATGAAGACGAAACAACTTCGTACTCGAAGAAGAAAATATAAATTCTCACTAGGCCTCCTCAAACAAAAAATCAACAAGAAACTTTAGACTTGGAGAGCTTGTAGAAAGCTTTCCAGAAACTGTCCAATCAGGTTGTTGACTTAAAAATATCAGCCAAGGAGGCATACACAAGCAAAGGAAGTTTCAAACCTCCTTTTATAAAGCCTTTTCCTCCAAACCGGCCAAACCCGACCACAGAAGGTCTAAATTTCAAAAATTTACAGTATGCTTTGCAAATGATATTAGAAGCGCATGACAATTCTTTTTATACTCCTCCTAAAAATTCTGATGATACAGTTGAAGAAGAGGTACCAGAAGAGGAGGAATCATCCACTCCTATTTTCGGGCACTTGTCGGACAATATCTTTCAAGAAAATTTCGAGAATGTCCACCCCTACAACACTAGGATCAAAACACAAACCAAGCCTGTTACGGAAACAAGTAAAAATGTGTTTCCTAAACAAACAAAGAAAACTGAAACTAGACAAAACTTAGCTGCCCCAGTTGTAGAGTACGATTTAATCGAAGATCTGAAAAAACTAAGGGCAAATATTTATGTTTTTGAACTGCTGAAATTTTCTCTTATTTTGCAGAAAATGATTCAGAGCATCGTTGAAAACAGTAAAAAGAGTGATGTTAGCAACAAAAAACCAACAGAAATTGTTTCAAATGCAGCCAAAAATGTCCCAACAAAAAAGACATCTGAACCCCAAGACAAAAGGGACTTAGTAGAAAAATCTGTAGCAAATGTAAATAAAACTGTTTTAGGGACAACAATAAAAAATCAGCAGAACCCCACTGTTTCCACACGGAAAAATGCCCCACCTTTTTTATTAACCTTTGAAATTTTTAATAGGAATGTACATAATTGCATGGTTGACTCCGGTGCATCATCAAACGTGATGCCTTTGTCAGTATGCCAGAAAATTAATGCAGAAGTACAACCTTCTGATCTTAAAATTATTCATCTAGATCGAACGAATGTTAAAGTGATCGGTGATCTTAAGAATGTGTTGATTAGATTATCGTCCAATCCTAATGTTCATCAGATAATTGATATTATCATCGTTGATATTCCTGAAGTTTATGGCCTATTTTTAAGCAAAGATTGGTTAGGGAAGTTGCACGGTTATTTTGCTACAGAGTGGTCTCACTTGTGGTTGCTTGAAAATGGCCAGCCCAACAAAATCAACATAATCATGGAATGTTATCTTAAGCATACTGTGACAGATATGAATGACACAAATGAACCGTTCGTTACATCCACAAATTCATTTGAAACATAGGGAATGAATACCTTTTTTGGTAATTTCATGACCAAAATCTTTTCTATCACTTATCCAGGGTAGCAATCTGAAGTTACAACCTATACTCAGACACTAGCTTTGCCGAATATGCCAAGTACTTCTAATGACACACATATCTGGTCCTTATATTTCGATGGATCTAAATCCCGAGAAGGAGTAGGTGCTGGCTGTGTACTCATTAAACCTACAGGTAATAAAAATTTCATTGCTTGTCTATTAGAGTTTGAATGCATTACCAACACAACTGAGTACAAAGCGCTTCTGCAAGGACTCAAGAAATCACTTGACATGGATGTGCAAAATTTGGTAGTCTTTGGTGATTCAGAAATCATGGTCATGCAAGTAAGAAACGCCATACATTGTTTGTCATCTCATTTGAAAAGCTACCAAACTGAGGTATGGAATTTAATGCATAAATTTTCAGCATTTAATATAAATTCTATTCCTAGGATGAGTAATTTAGAAGCTGACCTACTAGCCAATGTTGCATCTAAATTGTTGCCCATTGAAGGTATTTCTCCTAATGTGTTTTCGATCGAATTGTTGTTTAGACTGTTGATCCTGGATAAAATCATGAATTGGAGAGTATTCGATGACGATCAACAGATCATCAATTTTCTGCATATGAAAGACACCTTCTAGGATGTAGTCATTGATGAAGGCATTCACGATGAGAATCTCTGAGACTTCACAGTAATATCTGATACTCGATCTCTTGAATCAATATCTGAGTTGTTGATCCCCAGATCTGTCGTGAGATTAGAAATTTTTTATGATTTGCATGACAAGTTTAGAGGGGTAATCAACTGTAAGACTAATAGTTCCTATTTGATCTATGAAACGATTAATTTAGGGACAAGAGATAATCCTCAAAATATTAATCTAGGAAAGGGATGTTCCAAGCAAGAAAGATCCGCTTTCATAAAATTCTTTAAATAATTTAAAGATGTATTTGCATGGACGTATGATGAATTGAAAACTTTTGATCCAAACATCATACATCATGTAATCCCTATGAAACCCAGACTCAGCCTTTTCAACAAAAATTGAGGAAAATGCATCCTAAACTGGAACCTACTGTTAAAAATGAACTGACTAAATTACTAACTACAAAGATAATTTTCCTGGTAAGGCACACTCAATGGGTGTCTAATTTAGTCCCTGTCAGGAAGAAAAGTGGTGAAATTTGACTCTGTGTTGACTTTCGTAACCTAAATCAAGCGTCTGATAAAGACAACTACCCTGTTCCTCCAATGAAACAAATTCTACAACAGGTGTCTGGTTCCGAAAGACTATCTCTATTAGATGGATTTTTGGGATACAATTGGCTTTTTTGGATACAACCAAATCCTTATGTATCCTTCAGACCAACTTAAAACCACCTTTTCTACCCCATGGGGCACTTATGCCTATAGAAAAATGCCTTTTGGGATAATAAATGTTGATGCCACTTTCCAAAGGGAAATGGATATTTCTTTTCGTGGCCTCATTAACTAGTCAGTCGTGGTCTATCTTGATGATGTCACTATATTTTCTAAAAACAAGAAAGATCACTTGTCTCACCTTAGGGCTATCTTGGAACGATGTCACAAGTTCGACATATCTCTCAACCCTAAGAAATCAGTCTTAGCAGTAGAGCAAGGAAAACTGCTTGGGTTCATAGTATCTAAAGATGAAATGATTATTGACCCTGAAAGAACCCAAGCAATTGCTAAACTTCCCCCTCCTTCTTCCAAAAAGGCCATGCAATCCTTTTTGGGCAAGATTAATTTTGTCAAAAGATTTGTCCCGAGTTTCTCAGAAATGGTTAGACCGCTACAAAATTTAATTAAAAAGGATGTTTTGTATCGATGGGGACCTCAAGAAAGTCAGGCTTTTGATTCAATTAGAAAATAAATAATAAAAGCTCCTTCTTTGATGAGTCCTAATTTTTCTGAGGATTTCACTCTGTACACTTTTGCATATGACCAATCTTATGTTGCTATACTTACACAGAAAAACAATGAAAGCAATGAGATACCCATTGCCTTCATGATCTTAGTTTTTAAAGGAGAAGAACTTAATTACCTAGCAGTAGATCAACAAACATATGTTGTTTATAAAGCAACGAAACACTTCCGGTCTTACCTGCTAAAATCCAGAACCAAAGTTGTTGTTCCTTACCCGACTGTGAGAAACCTGTTAGTACAAAAAGAGCTGGGTGAGAAAAGGGCAAATTGGATGACATCACTACAAGAATATGACCTTAAAATAACTCATGCACAAATTGTTAGAGATCAAGGCCTGTGTAAACTAGTGGTTGATTCGGTTGAGGAACAAGAATATCAAATAAATACATCAACTATAGATCAACATAATGAAAAATAGTTCAGATGTGCATAAGCTACACCCAATTCTTGGTATGAGAACATTAGATTCTACTTAATGCATGGATCTTCTCCCCACAATCTTGATTCTAAAAACAAAAGAGAAATTAGGCTTAAATCCACATCTTTCCAGTTAATTAATGATATATTATTTCGAAATAAATTTGATGGTGTTTTTCTGCGTTGTTTAGAAAAGGAGGAGTCCGAAAGAGTGCTGGATGAACTTCATGCAGGTGAAGCCGATGGTCATTTTGGTGGAGATAACATTGCTCACAAAGTGCTAAGGGCTAGATACTATTGGCCTACCCAATTTAAAGATGTTCATATGCTGTCCCGTAATTGTCAAATCTGTCAAAAGGCTGCAGGATGGGTGAAAAAGGCAACTTTCCCTTTGCAACCTGTTACTGTGGATGCACCTTTCCAACAATGGGGTCTAGACATAATAGGTCCAATCAATCCCCCTTATTTGCAACAAAACAAGTACATTCTTACAACAACAGACTACTTTACAAGATGGCCTAAAGTTGTACCTTTAAAAGTGGTCAACACCAATAAGGTAGTATCTTTTCTGAACTCCCACATCATTACTCGATTCAGAATTCCCGAATGTTTGGTTTTTGATATCGCCTCTTACTTTTCATCTCTTGATATGAACATTTTTGTTCTGGAAAAAGGGATTAAACTAAAATATTCTATAATCTATTACCCTCGAGGGAATGGCCTAGTAGAATCGACAAATAAGAATTTATTCAAGATTATCAAAAGGACAGTTTCCGAAAACCATAAGAATTGGCATAATGCACTGTATAATGCACTTTGGGCTGATAGGGTAACTCCAAAAGCCTCCACTGGTAATTCTCCCTTCTTCCTTGTCTATGGAAGAGAAGCCATCCTCCCCCCACATGTCTTACTCCCTTCTCTGCAACTGTCGCAGAAATTTCAAGAAGAAGAGTGCCCTCCTCTAGAAAATCGGATAAATGCCTTATTAAAGCTGGAAGAGGTGAGAACACAAGCTAAACAAAAACTGGACCAATACCAACAAATGGTGAAAATATGGTTTGATTCAAATTCATCTTCTGATAGAAATTTTGATGTTGGGGATTTGGTTCTCAAGTGGGATAAAGCTCACGAAGGAAAGGGGGAACATACCAAGTTTCAAAACCTGTGGCTGGGACCATTTATAATTTATGAAAAATTGGGTCCTATCTCTTTCCATCTGCATAATTTGGAGGGACAACCAGACACTTTCCCAGTGAATGGCCAGGCTCTCAAGAAGTATTCTGCTTGATGATTTCTGTTCCACCCACTTGTAAATATTTTTAATTTTCTTTTCTGTTTTGATTTTGGTTCTTTTTATTTTGCTTGATTTTGATTGTTTTCTAAATAATTATCTCTGAGTCACCATTTCATTTGTTGAAGGGAATCATAACTCTCATTCATTTGTAGCAGTTGTTAACATATCAAGCACCTGAACAGTAAATGCTAAACTCAGAATAGAAAAAGTAAGTTTCCGTTCGAATCAGTGTTTCTGGTTTCTCATTGAAACTACAGGAAGACACAATTATCCATAGCAAACTTCTAACGTCGTCCCTGTTTTAATGAAAACAACTCAACTGTGATTCCCCATCCTAGAGGTAATTTCCTAACATAAATCTAAGTGTTCAAATCATGATGAAGGTCATCAAAAAAGAAGAATAATTTGTAAATAATCAAATTTTTCATTCTACGAGATTTTCAGTATCACCCCGCTCTCTTGAAAATCATGAAGTTTTATGCAAATTTATAAACAAATTATAGAGGGTTGAAAGCACTGTAATGTGTGGGAAGTGTTTGTAAACCCACTGAGACACTGAACACGTTTGTTAGCAGCGGGTAAATGCACTCATGATACCAAGGCAACTTCGTCGGGGTACTGAACAGGCCCGCTGGCAGCGAAGCAATGCCGGGTTTAAGAAGATTCTTAGGTATGTATTTTGATTTGATCAAGTATGAAGATGTTATTATCATGAATGGAAAACTCTTGGATATGATAGAGGTATTAGAGTGGGTTAA
Source organism: Picea mariana (assembly GCA_032191745.1). Classification (NCBI taxonomy): domain Eukaryota; kingdom Viridiplantae; phylum Streptophyta; class Pinopsida; order Pinales; family Pinaceae; genus Picea; species Picea mariana. The sequence continues at coordinate 33,199 of JASDQU010241720.1, read as the reverse complement.
ATGACATCCTTGCCAAGGCTATGGACGCTTGCTAGCAACAGTGGCCCTGTCAACGGTATCGAAGTTATCTGTAAAAACATTGCTACACCTGTAATATAAATTAGATACCAGATCACATTTTTGAACAAAAATACATATGATGATGAACTGCTTTATTTTCTGAGTTATGATTGGAGTGGTTGATCTGTTGTTGACTATTTCTAAAAATTTATTTCATCTGACCCCCTAACATAAATTTTCTGGTAATGCAGAGATAACTGCTTCGCCCAGCATGTCGCCATTGTTGGAAGCCAACAATTTTGTCATTTTTTATCACAATTAAAATCACCACATATATTTTATACCTTTCTGTAGCTGCCACCTCCTTAAATTTATAAACATTCATATTTTTGGGCTTCGAGGCGATGATTGGGTTAAAATTATATTATTGAGTTTTTCGTTTGTTTTGTTTTAAAATTCATGACTGTAAGCATGAATTTAAATAAAAACTTGGTTTGGGTTCTATAGTTATATTTTCTACCTAAGAAATTTCACTTTGAAGGCACCCATATGTTGCTAAGCTTCAAGATTTATAAACTCATTGATTAATTCACAATCACAATTTTTATGTATTATGGGTATCATGACATAATTGGTTCTATGGCTGATCATTTGTTTTAATTTGTGAAATGTATGAATGCGCAAACATTGGATTAACATTCGTTATGGGTTTCATGCTCTCAACAATCATATCAACATTCATGTTGCTTGGTACAGGTCTGATGTACCCACAACTTTACCTCACGCTGTTGTCCTGTGCATTAATGAAACCATTCATGATTCGAATTGGCATTTGATACTGGTGGAGGGTTTGGTATTCATTATGGGTAATGGCTCATAGTTCTGTGCACCCTCTAGTTTTTCGTTTTCACAAACTCATTTTATCAAGCTATGGTAGTCTCCAAACTTTGTAGTTTTCGGGCCATTTTCGTTTGCACAGACCTCTCTTTGATACTTGTTTATTGGAAGCCCAAGTCTCCCCCATGTGATATCTTTTTGTGTCATTTTCATGATGGCCATGGCCCCTGTGGTTCGAATCGAACCGAATGGATGTCAAGCCCTGCTTACCCATGATGACGCCATAGATTATTTGAAGGCTCACGGTTGAGATATCTTCCTTAGGAATTTTGAAGGGTACAATCTTGCGGTCGCATAGGACTTCACCCAGACATTTGATGGGTTTAGGGCCAAGGTCAGGGATGTACAATTGGAGGTCACATAAGACTTTGTATCCCACGCAAAAAGACTCCCGCAGGAAGGTGAAAAGTGGTTTAAAAATTCCAAATTGGAGGATGTTCCATGGAGCTTGTTCATGACCTCTCGCGAGTCTACCTTCTGCCCTAAAGGTATTCCAATTAACCTCCTGAAACCTCGATGGCATGGCCTTATTTTGATTTTGAAATAGTTTATCACATGTGAAGGCTGGTATGGTTTGGTATTTCTATACCACATTCGTCTGCTTATGTTATTCATAGAGTTTGAATTGAACATGCCATTCTACTTGTTAATGAGCCTATACAAAATGTCAAAATGCTATAAGCGACAGAGCATGAACTCTCTGTCTAGTCTTTTTCATCACGGGCTCGTTAAAATCCTGCTGCTATCACACCTATTACAAATCGGGGAAAATTGGGAGAGTTTCCTAATCCAAAATGGTTTTTCCCAAACCGACGATACAACGAACCCGCCTTTAAATGTAAACCCCAATTTTGATAGTCCCGTGACCGAAAGTTAGGGTTTTAATTCACCTGATGGATGTGAAGTTAATGAATCTGTGTCTATTGGTTTGAAAACCCCCATGGTTAAGAAATCATGATGTATGTTCTCGTCCAGGAAATTGTTGGAACATGTAGTAGATGAATTAAAAGGAAAAGTTTCCCCTGTGCTTGCAAATGAACCTAATCAGAATCATAATGATAAACCTACTGTAAGGAAAATTTGTAAGGGTAAGAAAAAGCAAAGCTCAGATTTGAATTTTATGAATAAGAGGTCTGGTTGATTGATATATAGGAGTTTAATGAATCGAAAAAAGGATCATTTGAGCTCGATATCTATGATCAAGGTCAATGATCACTGTTTATATCAAGAGATAAATGATTTCCTTTCTCAGGAAGATCCGGACAACCAATGTCTCGAGAACGAAACTACTAGTCAAGATGAACAATATGAATTTGTTTCTAGATTACCTCCATGTCTCAAAGACAAAGAAGGTTTTTCTAGCATTAGCCACGACTTGAAACAAGCCACAGGGAAACAGGAAAAACCCGTTGTTGAATACATTCCACATCGGTCTGCTATAGCACCAGTGCATTGTGACACTTGCTTAGATTGGATATAACACTATTATAGGGACATTCCGTTGTTGCAGGCACAAGTAAAACCTTTGGTAGCTCGCAATTCTTTACTTGAAAAAGAAAACCAAGAGTTGAAAGAATGTATAGAGCGAGCAAATAAAAGACCCAAGAGATCCGGTAATATAATCATCAAAAATATAACCAACTTCAAAGCCATCATAAATTCAGAACTGTTTGATCCTTCATTTGCTAATTTCTAATGATAAAAATGATTTTGTTTGATTTTATTTTCATTCTGTTATGAAAAATCAAAATGGGAAGATTTAATTTTGATTTCCTTTGTTAATAATAAGAGTAGCTACAAAATCTATGATTTTGTAGCCAGTCTGTTTCTGAATATTAGTTAGCATTATTTTATGAATATCAAATTTGTTTTGCTATCTATAGGAAATTGATGATTATGATGTTGATTACATGGATAAAACATCTTGGATCATACGTTCTATTAATTAGTAGTTTCTTTCTTTTATGTTGAAAAAAATTTGTTATTATTTTGACAAACCAACTCATACAAGATTGGTTTCCAGTTTGACTATTTTTGTAATACTATCTATTTTTTTGGGATTGCACTCTATCTTGCATGATAAGAGTATGTGAATCCTAAGCTAGTTTAAATAGTGATCACTGTTAGTAGTGAAGACATCTTTTGCTGGGATACATTATGGACATATGATTTTTTTTGAAAACTAATATGGAGAAGCTGCTCACCATTTGGCTTTAGACCTGTCTGACACTTACCCCATTATGTTTTTGCCTCCATCCTATGAAATATCATTATGCTTGATGCAACTTTAGTCTGGTTATTGTATGGTATATGAATGATGGATTATATGAATGCTTTGTATTGAGTTTCCTCTGTTTATAAGTGTTCATTATTATAAGATCACCATATCTGTATATTTATCATTCTGTCGTTATATTCTCGCTCCAACGCATATTTGAGTTTATTATGGGAGTATTAGAACTATTCTTTTACAGGTTTCCCTCGTAGGCTGGACAATCAGGAGTTTGAAATTGCACAGAAAGATAAATTCATTTTAGTCGATTAGTTACAAGTTAGTTTCCTTGTTATTTATCTAAAATATTTTGTTAATGAAATAAGAACAACATGAATTAGCTTTTGATTGTTTACGTATTCTTATTTCAATTATATTTGATTAACATTCGTTAGTTTTAGATCTTTAGACATTTAGAAGAAAACATAAAATGTGCGTGCTTTCTTTATCTCTTCTATGAACACTTTCAAAAACATTCATTTCGCAAGATGTCAAGTAAATCTCGTACGCTGTACATAAACTGTTTATAATAATATGCACATATTCTTGTTTCCATTCGAACATTTGTAATTATTAGACTATATTATTAGTATCATAGCTCTATAGATTAGTTTCTTTTCTTTTATTGTTTTTAGGACTTTAGTTGGCCAACAGAGCCATTAAACCTGTAGGGTCATTTCATTCCAAACGACTTGGGTTATTTAGACAACCATGGTCCATATTTTACCTTCTAGTTGACAGTGTGTCACTTACGCCCGTGAACAAGACCTTGGAAGAAGGATTCAAGATGATTAAAGTAAGAAAATTTTTGATGCCCCATCATAAAAAAGGGTACTTAGGGGTCGATTGTGTTACACCTTTCCTTACCCCGTCCTTCCACCTTGAAATACAAGTGTATATCAAATATCACTACCACAATCACTGCCACTACCACTGCCACTGTCACTATCACTTCCATTGTCACATCAACCTTTCACTGTCCAACATGTCCAACTTGTCACTGTCATTGATACTCAACTGGATGTCGAACATCACCAACACATGCCTCTACCAAGCATGTACCAAGATCACCAACATACCGTCACAACATATGTGTCCAAACCATCAACTTGTACCACAACAAGTGCATCAACCATGCACCAACACCTGTACCAAATCATGCATCAACCATGCACCATAACCTGTACCACAACAAGTGCATCAATAATGCACCAACACCTGTACCAAACCGTGTACCAACAATGTATCTCAACCATATACCATATACTCAATCATGCCATGCACCATGTACCATAGGATATATCACGCAAGTACTATCAATGGTGTACCAAGTACCAATATCACCAAGAGATGTATCTCATACATATGTTGTCATATACCAAGTGTAATCCTCAACAATGTATCAATATCAATGACAACCATACATCATGTGCCAATGATTCAAGAGTATACCAAGAATAAGCCTCAAGCATATGGCATCATCACAATTTAACCAAATCAAATACCAATATACCAATACAACCAAGATGTACTATGCATCAACCAAGATGTACTAGACCAATATCACCAAGATCTACCATCCATCAACAAGACATGCCTCTCAAGAATGTACCATACCATCACCAAGCATAAGATACAATCACATAAACATACTTGTAACCTGTAGCTAACTTGTTGTATTGTAATACTGACCTATAGCTCTGTCACAACCTTTAATATCCTGGTACCAACATTTCTCCCAAATTTTCCTTAGCCTCACGAGACTAAGACTCCCTATCAAGTAAGGCCTCACATGACGTCACTTAGGCAACCCACAGGGGTGCTTTGTGTGGCACCCTTAAGATGACCCACGAGGTCTTGCTAAATTAGGGTTACATAGAAACCCTAGCACTCTACAACTTTGAAACTTTTTCTCTTTTCTCACACTTTCTCCACTGGATGAAACTTTCCATCAAATTCACCAATAGACCAAAATACTAGACCATAACATTCTCACAAGATATATATTCACTATAAGTGTGTGTGTCAAATGAATGTCCCATGATGTGTATTTATACTTTTTCTAGGTAACCTCTTTCCTTATTCTCAGGGCTTCTTGACTTTCTTGTTACAACCACTTTACCCATTCATTAATTCCCTTGTAACCAACTAGGGGCTTCTTGACCATTCTTTGGGGCTTCTAACTTCATAAGGCCATCATAACTCCTCAATCGCGAGGAACCACATGGTGTACCACCTATCACCAGAAATGACACGACACAGACTATCCATCTATGAGTGTATTACCTTCATTTACACTGTTCTTCATGTCCATATTCCTCAATCAACTTCAGGTACCATAACCACACTTCCGAGGCTTCATGTAGATTTCATCAAATGTACCCATCACATTTGCTGAAATCAACCACTCCATCAATGAAAACTTACTCACCATCAATCTCAACCAATCTCAACCACATATCTAGGGCTTCCAGACTTCTCCAAGGGTTGAAATCAATTTCTAAGGGTTGACATCAATGAAAACCAACTGTCCAAGCCAACTATCCAACACTCGACCGTTGATCCATAAAAATTCTCCCAATTCTTCATCAACCATTAAAACATGAATTTTGACCTTCCAAGTAAAAATTTAACTCTACAATATGCATATTAACACCCTTGATCATATCTGAGATGGTTCTGAGGAAAAATTCAAACTAAATCATTTATAAATTTGGGGATTTTACTCCAGTTTCATATTTCCCCCCAAATCTGTCATAGAACAAAATCTGTAACAACACATTTAATGAAATTCATGTTGGTTCTTGAACCATACGGGTCCTGTGTTGAACCATAAACTTTGATACCTATCTTTAAAGTCTCTCAGCTTAACTAAGAAACATTACGTGCAAAGAAAATCATAAATTTTAAAATTTTCTTTTAACTAATTTTTTGTATCTTACCAGCTATCGATTACACACATATTTAACTATTGTCTGATACCATTAACTAAATGCATAAAAAACATGCTAATATTGACACAAACACAATTTAAATAACTCAACACAACATCATATAAATCCTTATTAAACACAAAGTTATGCTCATAAATATAACACATAAAACAAACAAAACACATCTTTTAATCAATTGTACAACCAATTGTTTGGGATGGACATTCCACCAAACCATAATTATTTTTTTCCAAATATCAATAGCAAGTCACCCACAAGCTAGGGATATCAATCCACAAAAGAGGGTGGTCTCTCACTTTCCACTCACAGTTTAGAAAATCCCACAACCCATTAGCATTCTCCTACAACTATCCCGATTTTCCACTGGCTCTCTTCCTCTTGACCTGCCCAACCTAAGGAATGTACCCCTTCACTTCTCCCAATCCATCGGGCATCACATTCATTTATCAAGGTCTCTCTAGCACAGGTAACTGAGAATCTCACTACTAGGAAACTCAAGGGAGCTCATTTCTAGGAAAACTACCATGAAAACAACAATCACTTGCTGTTTTAGTGAAACTCACATGGCATTTCACTCTTTAGGAATGTAAACCTAGCTCTTCAGTATTATGCTCCAAATACGCTCCAAAATTTTCCCTCCATGGTTTCTCTAGCTCCAATTCTCTTCTTCCGTGTTCTCTTCTTGTTGTTCATGCAAAATGATGACTGTCTAAAACTGTTTATTCTCCCCATACAATTTTTCTCTCTTTTCCCCAAGAAAGTTTACTACCACACTCCCCAATGTTGATTGTACTTCAACTCCATGTTCCCAATAACTATGGGATGTGACATTTCACACCCACTCTCTTACATGTATTCAATGATTGGCTTTGGGGACACTCAATCAGAAAATTAGAAGGTTCATATGCCAATAATATTTTTAGGAAGCGGGTTGAATTAATATACATGAATAATTTTCCTCTTGGGCCCTTCTTAGACACTCCTAGACATTCCCCTCTCTTGTGGAATGATCAATTCCCATCTCTATCGATATCCCCCAATAATTGGCATCACATTTTATTTATTAAAATTCATAAATTAATCTCTATGCATATGCATTGCTTGGTCACAACCATACATTATATCTACATTAAGTATTAAATAAATTGGGGATTATAGCAAGGAAATTACATAAATATTTCATTTGAATAAAAGTAATCATGAGAAATTATGGTTCATTTAACTAGATACTGGAACTAAAAGGAAAATTAATGAGATTTTTAAAATGTGTCCATTATATATGAATGGTGTCAGGACTATTACATATTTGAACACCATACCACTTAGGTCATATGATGTCCTCATTCAAATGGACTGGTTGGATGTGCATCATGTTGTGCTATATTTTCATAACACAAATTGTACTCGTCTTGATAAAGAAGGAAAGCATATGACAGTGAAAGGAATTTGAAGACTTATATCTATAAGGGAGATTTCATCCTTACATCTAAAGAGATGCTTCAAGAAAGGGTGCCAATTGAATGCATCTCATGTGGAAGAGCCAACTGAATGAAAAATTCCAAGTCTTGAGGACTTTCTAGTGTTGTAAGAATTTGAGGATGTATTTGGTGAACTACCAAGTTTACCACCAAAAAGAGATATATATTTCTTTATTTATTTGATTCTCAGAGTTTCCTTAGTATCCAAGACTCCATACATAATGAGTATGCCAAAATTCAAGGAGATACAAATTTAGTTAGAAGAATTGTTAAAAAATGGGTACATATTACCAAGCATATCACCATGGGGAGTACCAGTGCTCTTTGTGAAGAAGAAATATGGGACCTTGAGGCTATGCATTGATTTTAGATAGCTGAACAAAGTCACCATGAGGAAAAAATATCCTCTACTCAGAATTGATGACTTGTTTGATTACGTAAGAGGAGAATCTATCTTCTCAACTATAGATATGAGATTAGGTTATCATTAGGTAAGGATAAAAGATGAAGACACCAACAAGAATTATTTTAGAACTAGGTATGGACATTATGAATTTTTAGTGATTCCATTTGGATTGAAAAATGCACTAGCTACAACCAACTTGAATCCTTTGCTGCCAAGATCATGGAATTACTAAATATTCACAGAGGCCTTACCTCATATGAACAACCTTCTAATCCAAAAGGTGTTTCTTCCTCCAATTCCCAAAATTTTCAACCAACCCCCTTCATTGTGATACATGTCTTCCATGAGTGGAAGTGAACAAATTTGATGGCTCGTTGGGTCACTCAAATGGATCAATACTTCTCCTTGCATGGCATCACTGATGATTTGGCTGAAATTTGTTACAATGTCCTCTATCTGGATTCATTACAGTGTCCTCTATCTATATTTGGCCGAAATTTGTTACAGTGTCCTCTATCTAGATTCGTTACAATGTCCTCTATTTGGAAATGGCATAAAAAATCATGCCAAGGGTATGTTTCTTGGACACAGTTTGTGGTAAAACTTTATGAATGTTTTGACACTGCCACACACCATCTGGGATGTTTTACCAAGTTATAACAGTTTGGTACCATGGAATACTTTATCACTGCATTTGAGAACTTCGATTTCAGAATGAAGGGCATGTGCAATGCCTTCTTCAGGGAATTATTTATTAGTGACCTAAAAGATGAAATTCGAGCCCAGGTCCTCATGGCTCACCCTGAAATTGGTTGGAATCTAGTCAATGTGCCAAGGAAGAACAACATGTTGTATTTTCCTAGAACAAAAAAACCCTCTTTTCTTCCCGGCCCTTGAACTACCAATCCTTCCCCTCACGCCTCTCCTCTCAATATCCATAAATTAAACTAGGAAGAAATGGTTGAATGCCAACTCAAGGGTCTTTGCTATAATTTTGATGACAAATATTGTTTGGGGAACAAGTGGAAGGAATATAATATTTTTATGGCCATTTTTGAGGATGTTACTGATGAGATGGTCAAAATTTCCTTAGTGGAAGAACTACCCCCAACAAATGATCCCACTCTGACCTCTGATCCATTAGTAGTTGAACTGTTAATTTTTCTACATTCCCTCACTCTCTTCTTTGCTCCCCAAACCATCAAGCTCATTGGATACATTAAGCAAAAAAATTTCATAATCCTCGTTGACAGTGGTAGCACCCATAATTTTATTCATCATCACATTTTATAGGAAATCAATCGCTATATCCATGCAATCAACAATTTTCAAATCATAATTGTCAATGGTGGTTCCATGAAATGTGGTGGGTGTTGTGAAAATGTGCACCTACAAATGGGTCAGTACCACCTGAAATACCGTATATTTGATATTGACATGGGTGGTTGTGACATTGTGATCGGTATTGAATGGTTACACACCCTCAACCCCATCCTAATGGAATTTAAGGACCTAATCATGCAATTCCAACATGAGGGACAACAATATAAATTCCAAGGCATCACAACAGGTTCACTTGATATCATTAGTTCTCACTGAATGGAAAAACTACGAAAAAAAGGTCACTCTAGTATTATATCCCAACTCCATTCCATTCATGCCATTGAGACACCCTCTATGCACCATGACCTCCAATATATACTCTCTCGACACCCATCTATATTTAAAAATCCCCATGGACTTCCCCCTTCCTATGATGCTCATGATCATTCCATTCATCTAGTACCTAATAGTCTTCCTCCCAATGTTTTCCCTTATCATCATACCTTTGCCCAAAAAAATTAAATTAAGAAAATTGTTCAAGAATTTCTAGAAATAGGTGTTATCCATCCTAGTACCCACCCCTATTCTTCTCAAGTAGTCATAGTATTTAAGAAAGAAGGCACTTGGTGCATGTGCCCTGATTTTCATGCTCTCAACAAACTCGCAATCAAAGACAAATTTCCTATTCCTTTCGTAGAATACCTTTTGGATGAATTGGGTGGTGCCTAATACTTTATAAAACTTGATCTCAATTGTGGCTACCACTAAATAAACATGAAAGAGGAAGATATCTCCAAGACTTCATTTAGAAGTCATGAGGGTCACTATGCATTCTTGGTCATTCCCTTTGGCTTGAGTAATGCCTCTCCACTTTTCAAAGTCTCATGAATCATGTCTTCCATCCTTTCCTCCATCATTTTGACTTAGTTTTCTTTGATGATATCCTAATCTATAGTAAAACTTGGAAATCCCATCTCGCCCATGTGGATCAAGTCTCCATCTATTGTCTAATCATAAAATTTTTCTCAAACAATCTAAATGTGCTTTTGGAACCTTTGAAGTTTAGTACTTGGGTCATATTGTAGGCAAGGATGGTGTACGGGTGGATCCTAAGAAAATTGAAGATATTAATGATTGGACTCACCCTAAAACTCTTTAAATATTGTGTGGTTTCTCAGGTTTAATGGATTATTTTCACAAGTTTTTTCGAAATTATGGAAAAATTGAAGGTCCTCTCACTGCTCTCCTTAAAAATAATGCTTTTAGTTGGATTTTAGTAGCTGATCAATCCTTCCCATTCTCGAAAGATGCTATGTGCACAACCCTTGTCCTATCACTACCCAAATTCAACAAGACTTTTGTCCTAGAATGTGATGCGTCATGGAAAGTAATTGGGGTAGTCCTCATGCAAGATGGTAGACCTTTGGATTTCACTAGAAAACAAATATCAGAGTGACATTTGGGCCAATCAACCTATGAAAAGGAAATGTTGGCTATTCTACATGCAATGGATCTTTGGCATCCTTATCTATTGGGGTAACACTTCCAAATTAAAAATGATCTTCGTAGCCTCAAGTATTTTTTGGAACAAATAATTTCATCCTTGAAACAACAAAAATGGGTGATAAATCTATTTGGATATGATTATGAGATCATATACAAGAAGGGAAAAGGAAATGTGCTTGTGGATGCTCTTTCAAGAAAATATGAAGAAGAAGGGTCCCTCTTTTCCCTCTCCTTCCTTGTAGCAGATTGGCTTCAAGTTGTTCACCATGAATAGTTGCAAGATCTCAAAATTCCTAGCCTGATCCAAAAATCACAACAGGATCCTCAAGATTCTCCATGGCGCTCTTGGCACAATGAAGAGATTCGTTATAAAGGTCACCTATATTTAAGAAAATATTTGAACCTTAAATCCACAGTTCTCTATGAGTTTCATTCTTCACCCACAACTAGGCATTTAGGGTTTACCAAAACCTATGAATGGATCAAACGTTCTTTTTTCTGGGATGGTATGAAACATGACATCCACACCTTTGTGGCTAATTGTGATACTCATCAACAAAATAAGGGGGAAACATTCAATTCTCCAGGCACGCTCCAACTGCTCTTGATTCCCCCTGCTATTTGGAGGGATATTTCTATGGATTTCATTTTTGGCTTACCTGAATTGGGAAATAAGTTGGTCATCATGGTGGTAGTAGATCATATTTCCAAATAAGCTCATTTTTGTGCTCTTCAACACTCGTTCACCACATCCACAATGGCTCAAATTTTTATGAATAATATATTCAAACTCCATGGTATGCCTCATTCTATTGTCTTTGATTGAGATCTAACTTTCACTAGCAATTTTTGGCAAGAATCGTTTAGGCTCCAGGGAACCCAATTGCATCTCAACACCACCTCTCATCCCCAGACTGATGGACAAAATGAATTTTTCAACAAGTGTTTGGAAACATATTGCGATGTTTTGCATATGACAGAGAAAATCAATGGGCTCAGTGGTTACCCCTAGTTGGATGGCGGTACAACACATCTTACCATATTGTCACTCGCATGAATCCTTTTGAAGTAGTCTACGGGAAAAAGCCACCATCGGTTCTCTCATACATGCCAGGTGTCTCCAAGGTTTAGGAGGTTGACAACAATCTTACAGTTTGAGTGGCCATTCTATGTACCCTCAAAGAAAATTTGGTCATGGATCAGAATCGCATGAAGAAAAAAGCATATCAGGGTCATTTCAAATGTCAATTTATTGAAGGGGACCATGTGTTTCTTCTTTTGCAACCTTATAAGTATACTTCACTCAAATTTGAACACTTTCAGAAACTTTCCCCCAAATTTTATGGTCCTTATACAATTCTCAAGCGAGTGGGGCATATGGCCTACCATCTAGCTCTTCCCAATCATTTATCCATCCTATTTTTCATGTCTCATGCTTAAAGAAAGTGCTTGGAACTAAATGCAAGATTCAAACTAGTCTCCCTGAGTTGGATGAAGAAGGTTCCATTTGGTTGCAGCCACAAGCATTTTTGTACTAGCAAGAGCGTTGTCTCTATCAATGCACCATCAAGGAAGTGTTAGTTCAAAGGAAAGATACAACTCCAGTAGATGCCACTTGGGAGTCAACTACATTCTGCAACAATTTCCTCATCTCAAGCCTTGAGGACAAGGCTATTCTTCAAGGGGGAGGGCATGTTAGGGACTTAACCTCCCTATCCCCTCACATAGGTGGAATTATATATTTTCTATGTAATAAAGGATGACATTGGTTAATAAGGCCTATTTAATAATGTGAACAAGTCTAATGTAATAATACTTAATAGAAGCCTCCGCTTCTAAAAAGATCTTCCTCTAGAATGTTTTTTAGAAGATGGAATTAGTATAAATAGGAGTAGAAGGCATGAGAAAGGATTTTCTTGAGAATTATTGTAATAGATATATGCTTTGTTGGAGGTTTCCCACTTGAAGAGGCAATTGAACTTGGTTTTCTATCAATAAAGGTATAATTTTTGGTGTTGTGATTGTCTATATTTTTTTCTTCCGCTGGTAATTTATACAATATTTTTGTTTCTTATTATTATAATATATCTGGTACCTTACAAAGAGTTATGCAAATAAAGCCAAAATGTCAAGGGAATTTAAAATTGGAGAGCATGTATTCTTAAAAGTGAAGCCAAAGAAGATATCTTTGAATATGGGAAGATGCACCAAGTTAGCAATGAGATTTTGTGTTCCATTTGAGATATTGGATAGAATAGGACTAATTGCATACATGCTTGCATTGTCTGCTTCCATGAAAGTGTATAATATATTTTATGTGTCATTATTGAAAATGTATGTGCATGCTCCTAACTGTGTCATTGACTAGACTTTGATTTATGTGAAGCTAGAAGGAGACTTCCAAGTGAAACCAATGCGTATACTATATAGGAAGGTCATGGTGCCTTTGAATTAATTCATAGGGAAAGTAAAGGTTTGGTGGACCCACTACATCCCTAAAGAAGCGACATGGGAGCTGGAAGATGCGATCTACTTTGAATTTTTGATTGAAAAAGAAAAATTTGATGTAAAAATTGTTGTACATATGCATGGTGATGTGCATCGAGGATGATGCAAAATTTAGGGGGAGGGGAACGCAACACCCCAGTTTTGATCCCTGGATTAGTAATGTATATTTGTGTATATGATGAATGGTTGAGGTCCAAGCAATGTAATATGTAAAAATTGTACATTGAAGGTTAATAATAAAAATACATCACTGACTGTGACGGAGAAGGACAAAAACATGGGGGGTTATGATTCAACAATAGAGGAAAGAAAGGGGGCTTAGGGGGCTCTAAGGGGCCAAAGTCAAATAATATTATTTTATTCATAACCTAAATTCTTTTGTTTATGTCATCCTAAGTCATATCAACCTTGGAGTTAGTGGGGGAAATGAGATACATGGACTTCTTGAGGAAACACATGATGAGTTGTGAGCATGCAAATATAATTCATGACCATTGGTTGTTGTTATGTCTTTTTCAAATCATTCTAATGGAACTCTTGTCTAAGGCCTAAGCCTACATTCAACTATAATGTAATTATGGGAAATGAATTCATGTGGAAAATTATGACTCCATGTAAAGGGAATTGTTGTCATTGAGAAGAATAGTGATAGTCGAGAATATATGGAGTCCCCGACAATGAAATTTCCTATCCAGTCTATGTTGGAGCCCAAAATGGAATTGGGATAGCCCAAGGGACTATAGAGCAGAGAAGGGCATCCCATTCCTTGGGTTGTGCAAGCTGAAGGGGAAAGAGAGTTGGTGGAATTGGGATATATGTACGAGTTAGAGGTTTGTGATAGTTGGGAAATTGGGATGTGTGATAGGATTAAAGCCAACCATAGAAAAAGTTCTTCCTTGTGGACTCATAGCCTCAGTTCGATGGTGGGCTATTGTAGAAAGAGTATAGTGCAATATAGCCTATGGTCAATGGACGAATTGTCCTTCATCTGCAACCAATTGGTGTTTAATTTCCGAGAAAAATAAGTGTTATAGTGTATTTGTAATTATGTTAATGGATTATTTCCTTTGATATTAATAGAGTGTTGTTCTATTTATATGTATCGATATGGATTTGTGATTATGTATGATTTAATTATATTTGCATAAGTTTGTTTGGTCATGTTTGTATGCATAAATKGTTAAATACACGATAATGAGAATTATAGTATGAAAGCTTTAGAATGACGAATTCATCCCAATAAAATAGGTGGGCATGTGACATAAAAGTATTAGAAAAAAATCTAAAGTTAATGRAAAAAAATTGAAGTACACCACTACCCCCAATAATATAGAGATGGTTAAGTAAATAACACTTAATTAAAAAGTAAACTTAGTAAAATTCAAACATTTACAAATTATATATATTTATATGAATGATGAATAAATTCTTATTCGATTGTAGCTTTTATTTAGGTTTCACCCAGCCATGATATTATATTAGCTTTTATTTAGGTTTCACCAGCCATGAGATTATATGGGCTTGGAGAAAGTAGCAACTTAATTATGTATTTTCCCATGAATTAGTGATTTAGGAATAATATCATAATGCTTACATGGCGATATCTTTTGAGGGATATATGTGTTTTTCTATGCATGTCCAAGGAAAAACTTTATTTACCTACATGGTCTCGCGTTAGGTCAGCGATACCTTGGCGGTAGGTTAAGCCGAAATGTACTATATACATATGCCCATTTGAACGATAAACATGCAACCGATGTTGAAAGACGCATAAGCTTTTGTCCTCCCATTTGAATTAGTATTAATCAATACAAAATGCATTAAGTTTGTGACGAAAACTTACAAGGAACTCCATTAACGAATCATTATAAAATTAATTTAATTGGGATAGATTCACATTCAAGAAATGTTGGAAAAAAATTAAAATCTCATCTGAAATTATAATAATGCATAGAAAATATATTTATCTAGAATTAAAAATATTATAAAAAAAATTGAAAATAAAAATAACATTATGTTGATGTATGAGTTTTTTGGAATTAACTTTAAAATATTCATTGTTTGTATCGAACACTTTATTCTTTTCATGTTTTGAGTAAACACTTTATTCATTAATGTTTTTGGTAAACATTTTATCATTATTAAAAAAAAACATATAAAAAAAGAATGCAATTTAAATAATAGAAAAAAGCTATTTTGTTCAAATTTACATAGCAGGATTTTATTCAAAAAACTCAAAAAGTAGAATGCTTAGCCAACACCTTTGCAGTGGTCGTCTAAACATTTTACCTTTTGGCTATTTTCCCATAATTTTTTCTGTTTGATTTTTCCTGAAATCCAGTGATGAATGGTTGGATCTGCAGATTTGAGTGGCTAAGTTTGTATAATCCAAGTATCCCAAATTTTTTTTAGCATGCTGAATCCATTTATACATTTAGAATTGCAACCTTTGAGATCTCATCAGCTGTATGACAGCCATCAATAATAAACCGGTTTCTGGAGTCCATTGGACATCATAAAGATGAAGACAAATAAATGGAAGAAAGTGACGAAAATTTGTTCAGAGCCTAGGGGAGCTGTTGGAGAGCATGATAGCAACCTACTTGTAACCCAGTAGTCAATATCAGAACGAAAGAGAGCAATGAAATGTGGGGCATAAAAAGTATGGCAGCATTAGGAGAACGTCCTCCTTCACTACTTGTTTTGGTATATATATTTGACAAAACACAGATAAGTTTAAAGAAGTGACATTAGAACATATAAGAGTTGGGTATGATATTCAAGTAAAGCATTCTATATATTTTGGTATCTATCTATAATTAATATATTTGTTTATAATTAATATATTTGTTTGATATAAGGTCTATTTCGATAGCTATCACTATCATTATTTAGACTGTTATGGTTATCACTATAACTTTCAAGCATGTTTAAGCTATCACTACCATTATAACCTCTAAACATGTTTAAGCTGTATTACAATTATCACATAAAGAATAAATAACTTCATATAACACACAAAGAATTAATAACTTCATATAACAGAATGCTTTAATAATACACTCCATTACCAACTGTTCTATCCCAATACAAAAGAAACAATAATATCGAAAATATAAAATAAAACTTGCAAAACATTTAGTATTGAATTCCATTAGGGATGGATCAATCCATTGTTGACTAGTGTTTATTGATAGCGTTCTTTAGCGGCCGAAAGCCAAGATGGCTACGTTATTGCACACTACACAAGAATATACGATCCAATGAAATAGCTTGTCGCCCAGTCTGACGGATTCTAAGAAGAATAAAGAGTGGTCACAATGGACCTGTCCCTGTCTGCCATCTACACTTCCAATCAAAATGATATCGAACGAATCAACTTGGTGGAGGAGTTTTCAGGGATGACGATGATGGCGTCACGGAGCAGTTCACAGAACGATAATGAACGAACTAATGAGATGGGTACTGGGAGTTAGTGAGGAAAGTGAGAAAGCAGCTTCACGAGGAGCTGTGGTCCAAATATCCTGCTGAGAGATGCAGCGACTGAAACTTGCAGCTGGCTGGTTCATCAGATCACGTACTGCCTCATCTGTTATATGACACACTGTTTATCATATGTTCTTTTCAACCCTAATTTGGATCAGTTTTTTCCCAGACCTGTACCACTCCTTACTCGAATTTATTATCTACCAGGGTCGATCGGGCTTGAAGTTAGCCGAACCATCAGTTTCGGTGGAAGCCTGACGTAAATTTTTACAGTTTCAATGATTTTGTTGTTCTTTGATGAGTCTGTTTGTTGGATTAGGTTAATCTTTCTTCGACCAGACTGGTAAAGTCTACTGAAATATATATATCTTACTTTTTGGATTTGAACTTGTAACTTTTTTAAAAGGAAACACATTTTCTTAATCATTAGGCCCCCTCAACTATATATATATATAAAATGAATTGTAATAGAAAAAAAAAATTTGATTAGACAACTTTTGTTGTTTGCAACAGAAAAGAAAATATTAAATTGGAAAAAAGCTAAAAAATAGAAAAAAATGCCAATAAAGACTATAAATTACCATTTTTCTGGACAGGCATAGAAACAGAATAGTAAATATACTTATTTCATTAAAAATGTTTGCAATGGTAAAAAGTCCATTTCACTGGAACAGCAAAACCTGAAATCGATATATTTATTGTACACATAAAGACACTTGAATAGCAAAACCTGAAATCAATAAATTATTGATTATACACATAAAGACAATTGAAGACCTGAAATCAATATATTTATTATACATATAAAGACAGAAAATTGAAGATAGCATCTTGCATTTTCAAAGATAGTTAATGATTCATTGACCTTTCCAGTAATGTAACAAGCATGGAACAGCAAAAGTATCACTGTGTATATAAATGATTGCTTACAGAAATTAATATAACAAGCATTTTCAAAGATAGTTAAGGATTCATTGACTTTTCTAGTAATGTAACAAGCTAGTAAAGGATTCATTGACTTTTCTAATAATGTAACAAGCATGAAACAACAAAAGTATCACTGTGTATATGAATGATTGCTTACAGAAATTAATATAATTTATTACCAATGACAAATTTTTAATAAGTGATCATGCAAGCCCTACTAGGCTATGACAAGGGAAGTACAGATATATGAATGATTGCTTACAGAAATTAATATAATTTATTACCAATGACAAATTTTTAATAAGTGATCATGTAAGCCCTACTAGGCTATGACAAGGGAAGTACAGATATATGAATGATTGCTTACAGAAATTAATATAATTTATTACCAATGACAAATTTTTAATAAGTGATCATGCAAGCCCTACTAGGCTATGACAAGGGAAGTACAGATTGCCTATTAGCTCATTCATGTTTCGTGCGTTTTTTCCTTGCCATTGTGAAAAAATCTATCTACCACACAGCCATGGCATTCGTTGTCATGTTTAGATTTATTATGAAGTAAACTTATGCATATCATGTTATGTAATTATTTAATTATATTATTTAATTTTAGTATAATATTAAATTGAAAATTTATATATAATATATAATATATTATATGGATTTAATGGTTAAAAACATGGGTTTGTTTCTTTTTAAAAAGTGTTCAAATTTAAAGGAGTATGTATACTAAATGATTTAGTTAGGAGAATTTGTTATAGGACAACATTGTATAATTTTTTTTTTTTAATTTATCTATAAAGTGTTTTTATTTTTGTTTTCATTCTTATCGTTAGTGTTACAAGTTGTCCCTAGACTACTATAGAATCAAACCTAGCACATCTTAGTTATTGCAATGGTTTTTTATAAATTAAATTGGATTATGGGTTGGTTTAAAGGATCAAAAAAACTGAAAGAGAAAGGAAGAGTGCAACAAACTAACTGCAGATCGATGATATACCATTGGACATGGAGTCAAGTAAACACCATGTTGATCGAAGGAAATTGAACTGCATATCAGATAAAAAAATTATATGATGATGGATATAAGAATGGAGAATGTAATAAAAAGTAAAATGCCCATCAATCAAAGATTCTCTCTGCAAAATGGATTGAAAGGATACTTAAACAAAAACACAAATAATAGGGAGTCGCAGCAAAATATTTACGACTAAAAAATCTATTATCCATGGACAACCATTGATTCTCAATGTGTGCAATTCATTCAAGAAAGATGNTATCAGATAAAAAAATTATATGATGATGGATATAAGAATGGAGAATGTAATAAAAAGTAGAATGCCCATCAATCAAAGATTCTCTCTGCAAAATGGATTGAAAGGATACTTAAACAAAAACACAAATAATAGGGAGTCGCAGCAAAATATTTACGACTAAAAAATCTATTATCCATGGACAACCATTGATTCTCAATGTGTGCAATTCATTCAAGAAAGATGAAAATGCAAAGTGTAAAACAAAGGTAGTCACAATCTGCTAAAACAATTTTCATGAATCTTCAATGTCAGAAGCGATTACATAAAAGAATGCCCTCAGGCTTACACTAACTTCACACAAGTTTGTTTGCCCAAAATTTCCTTCTTCGGGCCTCCCCCTTGTGGCTTGCGCTTATCAATGTTGCTCCAAGACTTGGCATTCGATGGCATACAATTTGGTTGATCGATGGTGATGGCACTCTGAATCTCACTCATATCTTGGACATGAGGTTCGATGACCAAACCCCATAAAACCTTTTTGCTCCTAGTGGCATTTGGTGAATGTTCTCTCGTCATACTTTGTGTTGAATGCTATGACTTGGAATATGTTATGTGTGTTTCCTTGTGACTTGCGCTTGGTGTGGTCGTTCCCATATGACTTGACCTCGGTGCTTGAGATGTGTTGTCGATGCTTAGTTGATGTGCTAGTGCTAGCTCAACTCTTGGGTGTTTGATGACAAGTAGAATTAGCTTAAAAATTGGCCTTTGAAAACAATGTTGTTTATAAAATGATTTAAAAAACCCCAATGCTTATAAAACATAAGACCCTGTATCTCCCAAGAGTGATCAAAACCACATTCTTTACGAAAATCACAAAACACTAACAATAAACTACTAGCAACCCTGCCCATGCGAAGAAGTTTTTGGCATGTGCTACAACAATAGCATACACTGCAAAAATACCATAAGAGTTCATTTATGCCGCAACCCTGACGCATATCAAAATTTAAACACTGTAATTTTAAGTGATAACATCTGGCTTCTTCAGGGGATGGTGTTTCCCTGCGAGGCACCAAGAAAACATAGACTATTGTGCCTTATCTTGTCCATCTGTACAACCTGTCCCTCCAACTGCTAAACTGAAAACAACTATGGACGAATTAAAAAAACAAACTGAGGACTGAAAACCATTCACCAGGGCCTCTATTGGGCTTATGGAGTCTTTATTCAACAAATACCACTGCACACAAATGCTCGAAAAAGGACAAGATTATTTATATACATCCCTACACTAACTGAATCAACTATTCTGCATCATGTAAAATCACTTTTCCAGTGTAATCATGCAAGGAATCGGTTAACAAACTGCATCTTTCTTTCATCTTTGAATCTTAGTAGAACAGAAAGAGATGAAATATTTAAAATCCCATACCTATAACTCTTGAATTCTTCCCTTACAAAAACATGAACAAAAAGCGGCTTGCTGCATTTCGATTGCATATAGATGTCCACTGGATCCTTAAAAGAGAAAAAATACTCCTGCTGCTGATTGATGAACTCCTTTACCGTGTCCTCAAAATCTTCAGATACATAATTAGGAACAATGTACGGAGGTAATATTTCATAAAATTCAGCGAAAACCTCAACTTGACTGTCAAAAAGTTCCAAATCTACTACTTCATATCCCTGAATGACATCTTTATTTTCAAAAGAATCTAAAGCAATAATTTCCTCTTTTGACACATCTCCACGTTGTTTTTCATAAGAATATTCAAAAGTAATACTATGACAAGAAGAAATATAGGAATTTTTTTGAGCCAACAAACTTTCATATTCTTTAAGAAAAAATGAAGATACTTTATCTGTAACTCCAAACTGAAAAATTGTCAGTTTTTGCAATAGTCCAAATTCAAAGATGAAACTGAAGAAACAATTTCATCACATTCATCTTCAGATAATGTACCAATCCATTCTTTTAAATCCTCAAAATATGTAGAATCTCTCAATGTACCTATCCATTTTATATATTCTTCAAGGAAAACATGATTTACCAATAACTCCGCCATAGTGAGTGATACAACAACTGGATCAACAATTGAGTCCTTCATCTTGAAACCAGTGGAATCGGCATTGAAGCTGCTAGGATATTTTTCAACATGGATTCTCCAGGGGAAAGATTGCAGTTATTATGTCACCAACACTTGTTCACCATCAAAGATTGGATCTGATCGTTCTCGTTCTCCCGGGGAAGATCTTCAATTTTGCCCCCGACAATGATGCTAAAATATGTTAGTGCTAGAAGTTGTCCTTATACTGCTATAGATCCAATCCTAGCACATCTTAGCTATTGCAATGGTTTTTTTATAAATTGAAATGGATTATGGATTGATTTAAAGGATCGATAAAACTCAAAAAGAAAGGAAGAGGGAAACAAACTGACTGCAGATTGGTGATATACCATTGGGCATGGAGTGAAGTAAACACCTTATTGATCGAAGGAAATTGAATTGAATATCAGATAAAAATATTATATGATGATGGATAGAAGAATGGTGATCCAGGTGGATATTGGTGGCCACCCACCTGTTCCAATTGGCTGCTCATGTCAATTTTTAGTGCAACACGTTCTTCTGTACTTCTTTGTAATTGTGGGTTCTACACTTACGGGGCTGTCTAAAGCCCTACACATCTTCCAGGTGGATAC
>JASDQU010241718.1:76365-92391 GCA_032191745.1 Picea mariana | reverse complement strand
AGGTGGTTCTAAATCAACATTAGCAGTGGAGGCATGTTGCTTTCCTTTCTTCAATGTAGGACAATCTTTCGCATAATGGCCATACTTGTCACATTTGAATCACTGAATCTTTGACATTTCCTTCTTTTTTGTGTTCTGAAGTTGGTGCTGAATTCCTTTAATGTTTTACCGAAACCTATTCTTTTTCCTTTTCCTTTCCTTGCATGAGTAGAAAGGGCTTGATTTTCATCATGATGGGAACATTTCACGCCTCTAGATGCAAGTCTTGTCTCCTCCTGAGTACAGTCTTCCCATAAACGATCAAACTTGGGAAATTTTGATCACCCACTGATACTTTGAATGCATGGATCCCAATGGCTTGGAAGACCATTAACGGTAATCAAGAAAAGTTATTTTCCGTATATGATTTCACCAATAGCACCCAACTGATCTCTCACCTCTGAAATATTCATGAAGAAGGTGGAAACTATATCTGACTTTGTCATCTAGATATTCTGAAGCTGGTGTCTCAAGAAAAGTGCTATGTTGGTGTTGTTGTTATCAACCAACTTCTTCAAGGCGTCGTACATCTGCTTAGATGTCTTCAAGTTGGATATGCAAGTGATTAAATGGTCTCTCACATAATAGATGATGATATTTCCGGATTTTGCTTCATTCTTCCTCCATTGAGACTTTTTTGCATCATTAATTGATTATGGTACAAAGTCTTCAACGTACTTCATTAGATCATTCTATAATAGAGTGATGAGAAATATATATTTACAAGAACTGAAGTTGGTTGTTCCATCAAGCCTATCTTCCAACAAAATACAATTCACTATGGTTGTTGGAAGAGTGCAAAAACCTTAGCGGCTAGGTTAGAAACCCTAGTGGCTGCAGAGAAAGGAGGGTTATGCTTGTCTAGAAGTTTCGTTGGACTTATGGCAGCCAAAAGAAACCCTAGAGAGCCACAAAGGAACCCCAACACACTACAAAATATGCCAATAACCTATAGAAAACCTAACCAGAGTTGCAGTTGCAGCAAAACAACGAATTGCAGGAAAGGTACGACAAGCTGTTGTAGAAGATTAACACTTGTGTAGTAGTCTTCTTTGAAGAACACTGCTCCAATACCATGTTGTAGTTTTAATTATGTTCAATTATATTTAGTTTCTTTACAAATTTACATGAACTGAAGCATAAACCATGAACAATAACAACAATAATAAACAAGATCACAAGAAGAATAACCATGCACAGAGACACAAGTACAATAGAAAATGCCAAGACAAAATTATTGTGATATATTGATGTATTATTTCAATGATGAGTGTTCCATATATAGAGAAAATATGGTGACCATCCATGAAAGGATGCCTCCCTTGGATAATAAATAACTACTTATTTGTTATATATTTTTATACCTTGTATTATAAAAATCATGTCATATATTATATTACATGTGTGTGTGTGTGTGTCTTCCCAATGTTGTCCAAACATCAACAACATTCCCACTAGTATTGGAAGGAGAGGGGAACATCAAAGGAGGGGTATGAATGATTCTACAGAAAGTTGAAAAAATGGCCTATCTACTTGAGTGACGAGGAGAAAGAGGGTGTAGAAGAGGATCTATTCCATAGGAAAATATGAGATAGAAATGGCCCAAATATTTTAATATGGGGAAAAAAAGGTGAGGGAACGTTTAAAGTCAGAGATGCATACCTCTTGGTGGTGGGTATGACAGAAGTAGAGCATAAAAAGGACTGGAAACCTAGGTTATGGCCAAAAATCTCAACCTTTTTATGGTTGTCCTTGAAGAGAAAAGTCCTAGCTTGGGATAAATTACAAAAGAGAGGATACAAAGTCCCCTCTATATGCATGTTATGCAGGAGGGGAAAATAAAATCTAAATTGTCTTATCTGTAATTGTCGTGAAATGGGAATCCTATGGGATACTGATGGAGAGATTTTCTGACATTCTGGAAGATTTCACAATGACATGACCTAACCATCATTGAATGACATGTTGTACCTTTTCACAACACTATATTAAACATACCATAGGAGATCTTCCTAGGAATCGTAATGTGGAATCTGTTAGCGTCACCATTTTTC
This sequence comes from Picea mariana, assembly GCA_032191745.1. Lineage (NCBI taxonomy): Eukaryota > Viridiplantae > Streptophyta > Pinopsida > Pinales > Pinaceae > Picea > Picea mariana. Next base: position 90,298 of record JASDQU010241718.1, on the reverse strand, counting down.
TTTTCAGTTACGGTCGGTCTTGGTCGAGTCATGACCTATGTGTCAAAGCATGTGAGTTCAGGTACTTAACAACAAAGGGGTTGAAGTTAGAAAGTGGTTGATTGGCCCTTGGAGTTGAGAAGGGATGTCAGAGTCAAAACATGCATGAATAGTACGAGTCTGTTCCCAAAGAGTTGGGTCCTGTCAAAAAGGGAGTTTCTACGTGCTCCAGGTTGAGGAAAGTTGTTAATAGAAGTCGCATGGGTAAGTGCAATGACCATCATCGGCTCATTATGAAGGTTGGAAGAATGAAAAATCACGGCGTCCATATCATGTATGCCCTGCAACCCTTATCAGCTGTACTTTACATGCGCATATGTGCTATGGAGAACTTGTAGTTCGTTTCGAAACATCCAGTCGCCATGAATTCAACGTTCCTTGGCATGATTCCACCTCCTGCCTACTCTATTATAAATTCCAAATGTTTTGCACATGTTCTATTCGCAAATTAGGCTTATGCAATATGTGTAGTTTTCTCTCGCAAGCCCAGGTTGAGCAGGATTACTACCTTGAGGCCATGCTTAATCCATCGTGTGTAGGATAAGTGTGAGTTGTGTCATGGAAACCTCCCAAAGAATAAGGAGGAGTGCACAAAGTAGTGAAGGCGTTGGGCCTGATCCCCAGAACTTAACGTTGATCAACAAAGATCCAGACGTTAGAGCATCCTTTGAACAATTCAGGTGCATGGCCTTTTGCATGAAAATTCAAGGTTTCAATATAATACTAGCTGAGCAGTTCACACTCAGTTTCGATGGATCCCGCATGGTGATCTCTGATGCCATTTTTAAAGTAACCGAGAAAAATGTGTCAACCGCAACAGAGATCCGTCCACACGGTGAGAGATGGTCTAAGGGCATGCCCTTGGATGCACAGTGCTATGAAGATCTCATCAGAAGAGATTGTTTAGGATTGAAGGGAGAGGCAGGCGTCCCGAGCAGATATTTGCAGAAACCTTTCCAGAAACTGCTTAGAGTAATCATGAAATATTTCACCTGTGAAGGGAGGTTCGATAGGATACATTTGCACCACATTAGATTGTTGATGCACTTCAAAGGAAGGAGACCATTAAATCTACCCTTTTTCCTGCACCAGAGTCTCCGGGAGACGATGAGTAGTGTACGATCCAAAGTGGATCAATCAAAAAGGAAAATATCTCATGTATCACTTATTAAATTGCTGATAGTTGAGGAATTAAGATGATTGGGGAGAAAATGGGATTCGTTCTTTCTCATAGCGGGCATCCCCAAGGATCCAAAATGAGATTTCTCTCTATCCGCGGAAAGGGTAATACCACACTGCACGGAGGTAGGAGCGGAAGAGACTGCAAAGGAAGGAAAGATGTGAAAATCCCTGTCCCCCCAACAACAAATACCCCGGAGAAAAGGCAGGACAAAGAAGAACAAGGAAACTGGGGAAGCCTGAGTCTCGAGAGAACCGCACACAAGGTCGGCCATTAAAGAATTACTTATGCGCAATATTTGGATGGAACCTGTCAAAGTTACAAGTTGAGAAAACTAGAGTGGAACAAGGAAGAAAGATATCGGAGGAGCATATGTTTGAGGGTCATCCCAATATCTGAAGCAGGCGTAGCTCACCATCGTTAAGATTTACCAGGAAAACAGGGAATTGAGACGAAAATTAGCAACAAAGAACCTTGAAGTGCCAGCATCATAAGGTCATGAAGGAAACATGACATGGCTCAAGAGAAAACTCAAAGATGTGCAAGATACAATCATATAGCTACGTGAAAACCAGAGGCTGTCGAAAGAAAGGAAGGCGAAGCATCTCAGAGAATGCGAAACGACTGGGGAGAAAGTCCACGCAGAGTTTGTCATCGCGCAGAAGAAACATGATTAAATAAATTCATTTTTTGCAATCTCAAATGTGGCGCATATCTCAACAGTTTTGAAGAAAGCGATGCCCTTGGACGGTTATGTCATTTTGGTAACGACTGCGACAATCAGTAATCACTTTCCACGTACGCACCTTGGAAAATTAGCAGGTAGCTGAAATTAGAACTGTTATAGTGGATGGCGGAAATATGACAGAGCACTTGATCGTTCTGATATCCTGTCAAAGGAAGGCAACAACACATCACTCTCCCCCATAACGATACCTTTCTGATAACTGAACGCCAATGGAAAAGACAAGCGGTCATGACGCGACCAATTATAGTTGGTTTCTATTTCTAGAAAGAGGTCATATGAAAGGTCATTGAATGGAAAAGAGACAATTTCCTAGATTCTAGGGATAGTAGCTAGAGAGCAGGGCAGCCCAAGCGACGCCCTTACCTATATATTTTATCTTTTCAATGTAAGCCAAGTTGGTTGGAAAAATTAGTATAGACAGTGACTATTGAATGTAGTTTGAGTTCGATCGAAATTTAATGCAAAAGTTCCAAAGCTTTGATGAAAAGATTCTAATTGTAAAAGTCAGATGTATTGTTTCCTTTCTTTGCGTATGTACTTCCTATGTTCTTTATTCATATCTATTTCTGTCTGAATAGGAATGTAATTTCAAACCTGAGATTCGCTGTGCAATGCCCTGGGATTCACGCCATTCAAACAAACCATTTTCCTGTAAGTTATCTCTGAATTCATCCTCAGAGGTGCTTCGAGTTACGTCATGTGTTTTTCTCCCTGCCACACACAACGATTTTAAACTGAAGACTGTTGCTCGCTTAGCCTTTATCCTCTCAAGTTCAGTCACCGAGTCATTTGTTTCCATCATTTTCTTAAACCGACTCTATAGCCCAATGTATTATTCTCTTGCGCTAATAAAACTAGAAAATTATTATTTAAAGGTGTTAAATCTAGCCGATAGCTTAAAGCCATATCCTATCTTGAGACAGAGTCTCCCGAGAGAGCCATCTCCAGGTTTGAAAGGATAGTTTCGGGTCTCAAAGTTGGTTTGTAGGTTGCCCCTATCATTTGTTTCTCAGCCAAACAAAGTTTACATAGCGCTAACATTTTGGCGCCATTGTTGGGGACAAAATTGAACAAATTTTCCCTGGGAGAATGACTAAAGTTACAGTTTTTACCCCTAAGGGTAACATAGGGACACACATCTCTATTGGTTGAAACCTTTACCCTGGGGACTCCATTCAAAAAGACCAGTAGCACCAAGTAGCGCAGGTCAGGAACCCTAGCTCTGAAGACGATCTACACTAGAGAAAATCCTGACCCAAACCCTGTAGAGCCTGTGTGCGACCTCGAGAAACATATGCGTAGGACTAGAGAGCAAGCGCTAGACCCATTCTATTACCTGGACAAAAGCATGTCCTTACCCAAAGACAACACACAAAGCAATGACGACCTAAAGTTTGACACATTATTTGAGCAAACCCTGTTCAGGTCTAAGTTGGAAACTAGCTTGGACGAGATAGTTTTCGACCATAAGAGATTCCAAGCCTTGATACCTAATAATATCCCTCAAATACCCAACCCTCTTAGAGCCATGGACACCAAATTTGCCTCCTTCATTATTCCAGCCCAACTGCATGATTTTCCCCAAAATTACAACCAAACGATTAAGCTCTATGATGCTGAAGGGAACATTTCATCCCAGAGGCATATGGATTGGTTCAACGATTTCGTTGACATAGAGGAGTTAGACTATGCATATGCGAAAATGAGGTTGTTCATGTAGAGCCTTTCAGGGGAGGTGAGGAAATGGTTCAAAGTCCTCCCGAAGACAAGTATTCGAGACTTCTCCATGTTCGAAACATATTTCATTACTAGATGGGGAGACAAGAAGAACCCTTTGCAGTTGTTGACATAGTACAATAATATAAAGAGGGCATCAGAGGAGATGATGCAAGAATTCTCATCTCATTTCATGAGGGTTTATAACTCGATTCCTGTAGAAGTCCAACTGCCCCACGGGGCTGCACAACTACGATACACCGACTCCTTCGACGATGATTTCTCCTTACTGTTGAGAAAAAAGAGATCAATAAATATAGATGCCATAATAAGCGACACAATCAAAGTTGAGGTAAACATGATGGCATCGGGGAAGATCAAACATAGATTCAGCAAAGGCGATAAGAAACCCCAAGGGGATGCACAACCATCGACATCTCGGTCTTCAGATGACAAATTCGACTTGATGTTGATGACGATGGAGAAACTAATGGAAATAATGTCCATGGGAAACAGACCTGCTTCCTGAGAACAACATGACCCCCAACCCAAAAATCAGAACCTCAGAAGGGGTCAAGTTCCTCAGATCAGACAGAGGGAGTAGAGAGACTAGGGCAACCAACAAACAAGGCCTCTGTTCCAAAATAATTACGCGGACGAGGACTTCAATCAGATGTTCGAAGACCAAATGCATTTTTGCAATGACAAGAACCCACGTGTGTTTTTAACAAAGGGAGAACATGATCAATACTTGAGCGAAAACGACGATTTTGTGCTGGAAATAGATGATGCACCATTTTGTGAAATGGATGATGCGTTTTCTTGGGAAACAGAAGAATTCAGGAAAGGTTACCACAACGCCATTATGCAGTTCAAAAAGCAATACAACCTCAGAAGAAAAAGGGTTTCTGCAGAGTCTCCGCAATCAAACCCCATCAGAGAACCTCAACAAACAAATCCCTCGAGGAAACCCCCGACGGATACCCCTTCCATAATCCAACTGAAGACAGACAACCCGACCAAGGATGCAACTGAAAATGAAAATTCAAAGGAGGAGGCCTCGAGGAAAGTGTTGGAAATAAGTCAGGAAGCGTGTGGAAAAGAGGTAGAGAAGGTCTGTCCCCCCTTTAACTTTGAGCATGAAATGGCCAAGATCAAAATATCTGTCCCTTTTAAAAAACTTATTAGAAAGGGTGAATATCGGGAACAAATTATTAAAATACTCAAAATGGGACAAACTCTTGACACTTTGAATGTCCAATATGATCACCTTGCCATTTTGTTTGGTCCGCGTGTAGAGGAGAATAAATCAGCTAATTCACACACAACATATGAGGGAACATGTGTACAATCGATCACAACTCCAACAGGAGAGGATGAAGAAAACATTTGACAAGAATTCTAAGCAAGAGGATTTTCATTTGGGGGATCTGGTGTTGAAATGGGATGCAAGGAATGAGGATAAAGGAAAGCACGAAAAATTTGATAATCTTTGGACGGGTCTATTCAAAACCGATGCATATCGCAGAAATAATACTTATTTTCTAGAAGAACTAAATGGAGAGTGCGCTGGTTGGGGGCTTGTAAATGACAGGTTCCTCAAACACTATCTGGTGAAATAAAATCTGTTAAGTCACATGTCATTGTAAATAGTCATTTTATTTTTGTGTCGAGTCAGTATGTTAGTAGAAAATTGAAGCTCGAAGTGAAAGCCTTGATTTTATGTTGAGTCTTCTAGAAACTGCATCGATAGGTTTAGGTTGCGTTTTGTTTTTCATATTTCAGTTTCTGAAAGTCGAATAAGGCCCAATGGTCAGGCACCTGGTCTATTGTTCTTTTCTACCTCGCTGAGAGGATAACATCCCCGTTGGAGCCAGCTGTTAGTGCCACCATTTTTCTTTTCAGTTAGGGTTGGTCTTAGTCGAGTCACGACCTGTGTGTCAAGGCATGTGAGGTCAGGTACTTAACAACAAAGGGTTTGAAGACAGCAAGTGGTCGGTTGGCCCTTAGTTTCAGGAAGGGATGTGAGAGTCAAAACATGTGTGAAAAGTATGAGTCTGTTCCCAAAGACTCAAGTCCTGTCAAAAAGGGAGTTTTTACATGCCCCGGGTCAAGGCAAGTTGTTAATAGAAGTCCCGTCGGCAAGTGCAGTGACCATCATCGACTCATTATGAAGGTTGGAGGAATGAAAAATCACGACATTCGTATCACATATGCCCTGCAACCCTTATCAGTTGTACTTTACACGTGCAAATGTGCTATGAAAAATATGCAGTTCATTTCGAAACATCTAGTTTCCATGAATACAACGTTACCTTGCACAATTCCACCTCTCGCCTGCTCTATTATAAATTCCATATGTTCTGCACACGTTCTATTCGCAGATCAAGCTTATGCACTGTGTGTAGTTTTCTCTTGCAAGCCCAGGTTGATCAAGATTACCGCCTTGGGCCCATGCCTAATCCACCGCGCACAGGATAAGTGTGAGTTGTGTCATGGAAACCTCCCAAAGCATAAGGAGGAGCGCGCAAAGCAGCAGAGGCACTGGGCCTGAGCCTCAGAACTTAACGTTGATCAACGAAGATTCTGAGGTTAGAGCGTCCTTCGAACAATTTGGGTGCATGGCCTTTTGCACGAAAATTCAAGGATTCAATATAAGACTAGCCGAGAAGTTCACACTCAGGTTCGATGGATCCCACGTGGTGATCTCTGATGTCATTTTTCAGGTAACCGAGGAAATTGTGTCAACCGCAACAAAGATCCCCCCGCGCGGTGAGAGATGGTATAAGGTCATGCCGTTGGACGCAAAGTGCTATGAATATTTGATCAGATGAGATTGTTTAGGATGGGAGCACGAGGTAGGCGTCCCGAGCAGATATTTGCAGGAAGATTTCTAGAAACTACTTAGAGTAATCAGGAAATATTTCACCTATGGAGGGAGGTTTGACATGATACATTTGCACCACATTAGATTGTTGATTCACTTCACAGGAAGGAGACCATTAGATCTACCCTTTTTCCTACACCAAAGTCTCTCGGAGATGGCGAGCAATGCACAAGCTGAAGTGGATCAATCGAAAAGGAAACTTTGTCATGTCTCGCTTATTAAATTTCTGATAGTTGAGGAATTAAGATGATTGGGGAGAAATTGGGATTTGTTCTTGCTCACAGCAGGCATCCCCAAGGATCCAAAAGGAGATCTCTCTCTATCCGCGGAAAGGGTAATACCACACCGCGCGAAGGTTGGAGCGGAAGAGACTGCGTAGGAAGGAAAGACGTCGAAATCCCTGTCCTCCCAATAGAAAATACCTTGGAGAAGGGGCAGGCCAAAGAAGAACAAGGAAACTGGGGAAGCCCGATTCCCGAGTGAACCACGCATAAGGTCAACTACTGAAGAATTACTTATGCGTGCTATTCGAATGGAACCTGTAAAAGTTACGAGTTGAGAAAAATGGAGTGGAACAGGGAAGAAATATATCGGAGGAGAAGATGTTTCAGGGCCGTCCTAGCAGCTGAAGCAGGTGCAACTCGCCATCGCTGAGCTTTACCAGGAAAACAGGGAATTGAGACGACAGTTAGCAACAAAGACCCTTGAAGTGTCAGCACCACAAGACCGCGAAGGAAACGTGATGTGGCTCAAGAGACAACTCATAGATGTGCAAGATATAATCATACAGTTGCGCAAAATTTAGAGGTTGTTGGAAGAAAGGAAGGTGAAGCATCTCAGAGAATATGAAACAACTAGGGAGAAAGTCGGCGCAGACTTTGTCAACACACAGAAGAAGCATGATTAAATAACTTCATTTTTTTCATTCTCAAACATGGTGCGGATCTCGACAGTTTTGAAGAAAACGTTGCCCTTGGACGGTTATGTAATTTTGGTAACACCTACGACAAACATTAGTCACTTGCCACATACGCACCTTAGCAAGTGAGCAGGCGACTTAAATTAGAACTATTACAGTGGATGGTGGAAATCTGACAGAGCACTTGATCGTTCCGATATCCTGTCAAAGGAAGGTAGCGACACATCACTCTCCCTGATGACAAGACCTTGCTGATAAACGAACCCCCGTGGCAAAGACAAGCGGTCGTGACGCGACCAATTACAATTGGTTTCTATTTTTGGAAAGAGGTCATACGAAAGGTCATTGAACGAAAGACGAGCAATTTCCTAGATTCTAGGGATATTAGCTAGAGAGCAGGGCAGCCCAAGTGACGCCCTTGCCTATATATTTTATCTTTTCAATGTAAGCCAGGTTGGTTGGAAAACTTGGTATAGACAGTGACTACTAAATGTAGTTTGAGTTCGATAGAAATTTAATGCAAAAGTTCTAAAGATTTGATGAAAATATTCTAATTGTAGCAGTCAGATGTATTGTTTCCTTTATTTGTGTATGTACTTCTTGTGTTCTTTATTCATATCTATTTCTGTAAGAATAGGAATGTAATTTTGAACCTGGGATTCGCTGCGCAATGCCCTAGGATTCACACCATCAGACAAATTGTTTTCCTCTAAGTTAATTCCGGATTCATCCTCAGAGGTGCTTCGAGTTACTTCATGTGTTTTTCTCCCCGTGACACACAATGATTTTAAACTGAAGACTGTTGCTCTCTTAGCTTTTATCCTCTCAAGTTTAGTCACCGAGTCATTTGTTTCCATCGTTTTCTTAAACCGAATTCATATCCCAAGGTCTTACTCACTTGTGCCAATAGAACCAGAAAATTATTATTTAAAGGTGTTAAATCTAGCCGACAACTTAAAGCCATATCCTGTATTGAGATGAAGTTTCTTGAGAGAGCCCTCTCCAGGTCCGAAAGGCTAGTTTTGGGTCTCAAGTTTGGTTTGTAGGTTTCCTATATCATTCATTTCTCAACCAAACAAAGTTTACAGAGTGCTAACAGAATCTTTGGAAGGAACAAAATAGAAGAATTTTTAAACAAAATCACTTCCCAATGCAACAAGTTTGGAAAAAAATCCAAGCAAATGTCTAGTAATCCATAACGTCTTGTACATGGTCAAAGGAATATAAATTCCTTATTGTTGAGGAGGAAATCATCTTCAAAAAGTGGAGATTCAAACAAGCATACCAACAAGCGAACATATATCTTGGACACATTAGGAATAGCTCCATCCAAACCTGGATGATACAGTCAAGTTGAATTTTGATAGAGCATCGAAGCACAACCTAGGGAGGTTCGGGGATAGGGGTGTCCTTCAAAATTCAGAAGGAAATATTCTATCCATGTTTTCTAGCAAATTGTGCCACAACGCCAACAACGGGGCTGAACTAGAAGGCCTTCTTCGAGGGAAAGAAATGGCTAGAACAAAGGGAATAAATACATTGGTTGCAAAGGGAGACTCTCTCTTGTTAATTTTGACTCTCAACCATTTGATAGATGGATCTAACCCATAAAATATATCAAATAACTAGAGAATATCCTCTGGCTGGACATAGATAGCCAAAATAATCATGAATTCCTTTGTGATCATCCCAGTTCAGGTGAAAAGAAGTGAAAACTCGATGGCATATTATCTGGCCATCCTAGGAGTCACGCAACTAAATCTGATCACCACGTGGAATTTAGGGGACCCTACCACTCTGCCCATCTGGCAAGAGGCCATGAAGCTAAATAATATGGACACCAAGCCCCTGGACGGGTTGTCAAATGTTGAGAATAGGTGGGCCACCTGGAGGCTCGACAAGGAGATATTGCCAGTTGGAACAACAAAAGGATTGGGGAGTGATCCAAAATGATACCTATTTCAACCACTGGCAGGTCAAGGCATTCATGATGGGCCTGTAGAACACCACGTCTACTACGCCAACTTCAAAACTTGATTGTTATGCTAGTACAAGTGGTTACTCGTCGATATAGATGGATTCAATCAGTATCATGATGGTTGTACGATGGGATATGAAAGGAAGTGGTCATCACTGGGAAATAAGGCTCATACAGATCCAACTATGGAACAAACCAAAAAGAAGGAAGAGTAGTTATGTGAGAATGTGTGGGAGTATTGCAATTGTAGTTGACTTCAAGATGATCCTCTTGGAAGTTCTAATGAAAAGAATTTAGGGTCTGAGAGGTGAATTGAACCATTATTTTAAGCTGAGAGGCCATTCTAATGGTTCTAATTTAGCAAAATTGAGTGAGGTTGATCGCCTAAGATGGAGGATTGAGTCTGAAATTCAAGGAATCTGGGATTGGGTTTGGGATTAGAAGCTTGCTAAGGAGGTCTTGTGGATTTTTCCTCCAGTAAGGATTAAGGAGAGAAATCTCTTGGGACATAGAGATAGGCAAGATCAGAGGAAAATTTAGTGACTTTCGAAGCATTGGGAAAGGAAGGTTTTGTGGACAAGTGATCTAGGTGGATATTGGTGGCCACCCACTGGTTCCAACTGGCTCCTCTGGTCAGTTTTGAGTACACCAAATTCTTTTGTACTTATTTGTAATTGTGGGTTCTACACTTTCAAGGTTGTTTGAAGCCCTACAAATTTTCTAGGTGGATATTGGTGGCCTCCCACCTAATCCAAATGGCTTATTTTGTATGTTTTCATGTCAACACATTTTGTTGTACTTCCAGGGCTGTTTTGGGCCCCTAAAAAGTGTTTTTTTTTGGCTCACCACAATCAAACTACAGACAGAGTTAGATTTTGATGACTTAATGCGTAGTTATCGAAAATACCTTTCCAACAGGCTATCACGCGCCTAAAACGAAGATCGTATGCAAAAGTTACGACCCCAGGAAGTTAATGTACTAAATTACCCGAATGGGGCCCACATGAATTTTGGCATTTCATCTCCTAGGGTTAGGTTTTTTAATGTCTAGGGTTTTGGAATTCCTATTTATCATAAAAATTCTTTCATAGCCTCATTGTAATGATCTTCTTGCAAATGAGCGTAGCCATCACATCTCTTCTCAGAGATAAAGTTGCCACCATTCTAGTGAGTCTTGCACTATGTATTTTTACAGTCTCTTTACAATTCTTTCATTAATAGAAATCAAGTATCGCTTTATTCTCTATTTCTCGAAAATTTCATTAGAATTTCATTGTAATTTCTCTGCTTTCATTTCGTTCCAAACATAAATATGGATCAGTGGTATCAGGGCAGGCTTCTCTTAATCGTTTTTCAGCGCATGTCCCTGATGAGATCCAAGTATAGCTAGTTGGAGCTTGAGTTTGTATCTCTTGAGGAAAATCACTCTTGCACACCCAAGAAACCATCGATGGCGGCATAAAATAAATATAGTGGAGTAGAATATTCTATTAACATGTTGCTTGAGAAATCTCTCGCACGACAGAGGGACAAAATGATGGAGAATTTTTCACACATTCTTCAACGCATGCCGATAGAATCATGCGCATCTTCACCAAGCGGCCATAACCTCTCTCTTCAAGGTACAAATTAATTTTGATATTCCCATATTTGAAGGTCAGATAGATGCAGATGCCCTAGAAAAATGGCTAAATCTATTAGAAGGTTATCTCTTTGTTCAAATTTTTTCTGACAGGGAAAATATCACCTTCACACTCCTCAAGACTCTCCCCCATGTCAAACATTGGTGGGAAAATTACTGGGAGAAACGTTCCATAGAGGAATCTAGAATATATGGGGTCGAGCCCACTTAGGATTATTTTGTGGATGCGGTCAAAGAACAGTACCATCTTGTTGATAACTATGAAGAACAGTACATGAGATGGACCACACTACGGCAAGAGAAGAGCCAAACAGTGCCAGAGTTTACAAATACTTTCCATACCTTGCACACCAAGCTGGGTATCACAGACTCTGAGCGACATCTGGTTCTAAAATACCGTGGGGCTTTGCATAGGTACATCCAAACCGAAATGGATTTCCTAAACATCTCATCATTGGGAGTTGTCTATTGATATGTTGTCAAAATCGAGCAGGAATTTAGGCACCAGAACAAATGGGAATTCGGGTCTGCAAATATGTAACAACCAAAGCATGGTAAAGACGCCCTAACCAACAACCTCTAGACAACCAGTCCAAGAAACAGGAAAAAAAGGGTAAAGTAAAGACGAAGAATGACACTGGGAAGTGGTGTGACTTCCACAAAAGCCCCTCGCACAACATCGATGAATGTCGCTTGAAACAATCATTGGTGGTCGAGGTCAAAGACAAGGAGCCGAACCTGGATTCAGAATCCGATCCAAAAAATATTGAAGACAGACAGATCATCGACGTAGACCCCACTGCTACTGTTGTGACTACAACAATTCATCTAGAAGAACCAGTAGATCCCGAAGAGGGGGAGCACCTCTTCCATTCATAAATGTGGGTGAAGGGGACCCCATTGCATTTCATTGTTGATAACGAAATCCAGAAGAACCTCATCTTAGCTAAGGTCGTCAAACAGTTGGCGTTGTCAACAACACCACACCCGCAACCATACAACATTGGGTGGCTTCACCAGGGACAAGATCTACGTGTCAACCAAAAATGTCACCTATCCTATGGAATCCATCCCTTCAAGGATGAGGTAGTGTGTGATATTGGCCCTCTTGATGTCTATGATGTTGTTTTGGGACAACCATATATGTGGAAACGTCATGATGTCTATGATTCTAGACCTCGTAGTGTCATTATTACTATGGGAGGTAAGCTCTACAGGATACCACAAGTAGTTTTGACTATTGCTCCACCAAAACAACACCGCAAGGTGATCTCTCATACTACAAAATTCATCCTCTTCATAGTTTGTTCAAAGGATGTACAAAATACCACTACAGCCACTGTAGCCTCAACACCTTCTATCCAACAAAAACAGATTGTTGAAGAGGCAAAAGATATTGTTTCTTCACCTAAAATTGTGCCTACACAATGCCCCATCCAACCCAGAGACAAGAGGTTGGTGGAACAGATTCAACCCCTCCAACAAGAGGTTTGTGACTATCTTCCACAAGCCAAGAAGCACAACTTCTCCAACAAGGCACGGAACTCACCAAGCTTCAGATTCAGGAAATGATTTCCCCTCTTCCCCAGGCACTCAAAATAATGGAGACCATTGCTTCCTAAGGGGGGAGGATTGATCCAGGTGGATATTGGTGGCCACCCACCGGTTCCAACTGGCTCCTCTTGTTAGTTTTTAGTACAACATGTTCTTTTGCATTTCTTTGTAATTGTGGGTTCTACACTTCTGGGGTTGTTTGAAGCCCTACACATTTTCTAGGTGGATACTGGTGCCCTCCCACCTAATCCACCTGGCTTATTTTGTATGTTTTCATGTCAGCACATCTTGTTGTACTTCAAGGGCCTTTTTGGGCCCCTAAACAATGTTTTTTTGGCTCACCACAGTCAAACTATAGACGTAGTCAGAGTTTGATGGTGTAATTCAGAGTTCTCGAAAAGACCTTTCCAATGGGCTATCACGCACCTAAAACATAGATCGTATGCAAAAGTTACAACCCTGAGAAGTTAATGTACTAACTTACCCAAACGGGGCCCACATGACTTTTGGCATTTCATCTCCTAGGGTTAGGTTTTTGGATGTCTAGGGTTTTGGAATTCCTGTTTATCATAAAAAGGCCTTCAGAGCCTCATTGTAATGATCTTATTGAGAATGAGCATAACCGTCACATCTCTTCTCAGAGATAAAGCTTCCACCATTCTAGCGAGTCTCACACTCTTTATTTTTACAGTCTCTTTACAATTCTTTCATTAATAGAAATCAAGTATTGTTGTATTTCTTTGTTTCTGGCAATTTTCATGAGTATTTCATTGTAATTTCTCTACTTTCATTTCGTTCCGAAAATAAATCTGGATCAACTAGTCTTCGTCGACGTCCCACCAGGAATAAAAGCAAAACGATAGTGGAAATCCAGACAATGATGGTTAAGGCAGGAAGGATTAGCAGAATGGACAGGAAAGGAGCACGAGGGAGTAGGAAGAAAGGGAAGAATGAGTGGGCTTCCTCCTCCCAAGGCCCAATCAATCACACCAAGGCTATGAGGGCAACCTGGATGGCCAGGTCTAGATTAAAATACCTTTTCTCTAATGAGAAGAAGCAAATGACAACTGAGATAGAGGAAGAAGTCATACATCAACGACATAACACCTGAGAAGCATAATTTTTTCAAGAAGTTAAGGTGTGGGTTGATGACCTAGAATACTTAAGGACCAGAGAAATAAAGTATTTCAAACTTGCAGAGACCTATTGGATTGTTAAGGCTATGGTAGCCCAGGAAGTGGAGACATTACGAAAGGAAAATGATGCCACT
>JASDQU010241718.1:35551-46270 GCA_032191745.1 Picea mariana | reverse complement strand
TCTTGCTCGACTTGTTTTTGATGTTCCAACTACTCATCTTCCATCTACAAATATAGAAATAAAGTGTAATAAGTAAATCTACATTTATAATAAAGTAGAATATACATGATTGTGTAAATCAAAAAGTGTACTATAAAAATGAGTGTTTCATAAACCATACACATCTTTTTGAAGCCTTGCCTCATGTCGGTTGACAAAATATTTTTTGTTGGCTCCTCTCCATACTTTGTTTCATGCATGTTTAATATGCCATGACAAAACATAGTCGATATAATTAATATCAAGATTTTTTATTGTTCCATTAATTATAAAACAAGGGAATTTAAATAAGGTTTCTACTAATAAATTGTTCAATTAAACCTTGATACATCAACATATAATCACATCCCTCACTTAACCCAATGTTGATCAATTTTTCGATTGGCTCTTCTTTGTATGCTAGCACCTATTAGAAGACATCCATGGATGAGTGTAAATTAATTATTTAAATACAAATATCACAACAAATATGAAAACTTAAGTAACATCGAAAATGTAAGTATTCACAAACTCCATGATCAACAATTTTCTTCCTTATCGTCCTATCTTATGTGTTGTTTGGGTTCCATTTTGTTTTCTTTTCTACAACAAAACAATTGAAAATTAGTATTTAATATGATAAATAAATTCGATGTACATAAAATAACAAATGGATGATCACATACCTCTGATGCACATTGTTGTTGGGATGCATCCTCATGTGATGCAATTATGTTCATTTCTTTTACCATACTCTTGTACACTTTTTTGGCCATTCCTATCAGCATGTATTGGTTATCTGCTTGTTTGTCGCTTGGAATTTTCATAATCTTCCTGAAAAAATGAAAAAGAACAATAATTTTTTCTTAAATGGACATTAAAGTAAATATAGAAAAACAAATTAATTTGGTAATTATTGGAATCTATTATAGAAAAACATGTTTATTAATAAATTATACATTTTATATGAACTTTTTTTGTTATTGTATTTTTTTTCTATTGCAAATCTCATGGGTCTCATTGACCATGGCTCCAGAAAAATTTATTGTAGTGTACACGTATAACCTAATTCTTGGATTCACTGGATTTATTTGTGTATTGTAAGTGGAAAATACATCTATATGTTCTTTCCACTATATCCCTCAAAGCTCTATAGAACAATTTTCCCTTCTCATTAACTTCAAGAACCACTCCAAATGAATTGATGACCAAGTCGTTGTCATCATTTGCATCCTTAACATTTTTTTCCTCTCAGGACGAGATTCCATTCTCTCGCTACCAGTCCCTACATAACATTTAAAAATGTGAAATTGAGTGTTTAACATTTGTTAGCAATTAATGTTAAGAAATTATTTTTTAGTAAAAGTCAAAGAAAAAATTAATGTTGATTACCTTTCGATCCACCTGTTTCCTCTCTTCGCAACATTTCCATAAATATTTTACTCTCTTTTGCACTTAGATTGTGAACAATCTTATCGAATTTATTCAAGTTTTTGCTCTACAAGAAACACGTTAACCACTAAACATCATTAATTTAAACTTACAAATATTTCAAATATATTAAATTTTTAATAAAACTTAAAGAATGTGCCTCTCTCTCTTCTTGGGATGAGATACCATTGCACACATTGAAACAAGATGTTTTCTTTGAACTTCTATCAACAATCTTGTATAAAAAAAACCAAGAATCATCATAAATAGAAATTATGAATTTTTTATACCATTTAGTATTTCAGTGTGCTTCATTAAATAGAATGCACCGGGGAATCAAACATATACATGCACCAGGGTGTCAAACACATACTTGCATAAGTCCATACTATTATTCATTTCACACCACTAACCCGTACGTATATGATACATAAATCAATGTTGTTTATTTTTTTGACCAATCGGTGCTTTTCACATATATATGTGCCCCAATGTGATTTTGTATAAAGTGAGCACCAGGTTGCTACCTCTGTACAATGTGCACCGAGGTTGATCCATATTGATTTTGGTGGCCTCCCACCTATTCCAACTGGCTCATTTTGGCAGTTTTCCAGTTTGGCAGTCTTTTCCCTAGTTTTTGGGTCCCTGACTTACAGAGCCGTTTTGAGCCCCTAAACAACATTTTTTAGGGATCGCCACAGTCAAAATGACCTTCTATATATAGCAACAAAAAGTGTATTCCTCGGATAGACCTTTCCAGCGGGCTATCGTGCACCTAAAACGAAGATCGTATGCAAAAGTTATGACCCTGGGAATTTGATGTACTAACTTACCCAAATGGGGCCCACATGACTTTTGGCGCTTCATCTCCTAGGGTTAGGTTTTTTGGATGTCTAGGGTTTTTGAAATTTCTATTTATTGTAAAAAGGCCTTTAGAGCTTCATTTTAATCATCTTCTTGCGAATGAGCGCAATCGTCACATCTCTTCTCAGAGATAAGCCGCCACCATTCTAGCAAGCTTATTTCCGCTACATTTTATAGTTTCATCTTATTTCCTTATTGAATAGAAACTAGTTTTATTGTATATTTGTTATTCTGTGTTAAACATATTTTGATAATAATTTGTATTCATTTCATTATGCAAATATATTCTGGATTAGTGGTATCAGAGTGATCTGCTCCTTGTCGTTCTTAATGCATGTCCCCAACGAGGTTAGGGTACAAAGAATTAGGTCTCGAGCTTGTTTCTCTTGAGGACAAAATCTCTCGCACGCCCAAGCGATCTCTCATGGAAGAAGAAAAAAAAGACGACGGGACAGGAGATCCCTTCAAAATGTTGCTCGAGGAATCCTTCATGTAACAGAGGAATGAGATGATTGATATTTTTGCGCAAATCCTTCGGCGACTACCAACAGGCGACACATCTTCCTCAAACGGAGGTGCCGAACCCTTCAAGGTACAAATCAACTTCGATTTTCCTATATTTGAAGGTCAGATAGACACAGATGCGGTACAAAAATGGTTGAATATGCTAGAAGGGTATTTCTTTGTCCATAACTTCTCGAATAGAGAAAATATTACTTTTGTGCTCCTCAAAGTCATCCCCCATGTCAAAGATTGGTGGGAAAATTTCTATGAGCTAAAGGAAACAGAGGAACTCTCATTATTTACAGTCACAGTCACATGGGAGTCCTTCAGGGATGCTATTAAGGAAAAGTACTACCTTTTTAGAAGTTATGATGACCTATACAAAAAAGGGCCACGGTGCAGCAGGAAAGAGACCAAGTGGTGCCCGAGTTCACAAATATATTCCATACCTTGCGCACCAAGTTGGGTATAAAATATTCTGAGCGACATATGGTGTTCAAGTATCGTGGCGGTATACATAGATACATCCAGGACGAAATGGAGTTTTTGGACATCTCATCCTTGGGAGTGACCTACTGATATGGCTTCAAAATCGAGCAGAAGCTCAAACAAAAGACACAGAAATTTGGGCCTGGGAACCCCTCACAGAAAAATCCAGGAAAGGGTGGCCCCAACCCGTAAAACAAAGGACAAAGCAAATATGGAAAGCCTTAGGACAACCAGTCCATGCTGCAAGCAAATAAGGAAACCATAAAGACAAAGAAAGATACCAGGAAGTGGTGTGACTTCCATAAGAGCCCCTGGCGTAACACTATTGATTTTCACTTGAAGCAGTCACTAGTGGCTGAGGTGAAAGCCTCTAAATCAGATGCAGGTTCTGAATCTGAGTCAGAATCAGAAAGGGGGAAACGAATCATAGACGCATAACCCAGTGATACCATTTCTACCACCAAGCTCCAGCCTAGTGAACTAGATGAGCCAGAGGAAGGAGAGAGCCTTTTTCATTCATAGATGTGGGTGAAGGGTACCCTGTTGCACTTCATCATTGATAGCGATAGCTAGAAGAACCTCATCTCAGTATAAGTTGTCAAGTGAATTGCCCTGTCGACAACGCCGCACCTGCAACCCTACACCATCGTATGGCTCCACCAAGGAAGAGACATTCACGTCAGCAACAATGTCGCCTGTCATACGACATCAAGCCCTTCAAAGACAAGGTATTGCGTGATGTTGCCCCTCTCAAAGTTTATAATGTTATTTTGGTGCAACCATATTTATGGAAACCTCATGATGTATATGATTCTAGGCCTCACATTGTTATTATTAATTTGAACAAGAAATTGTATAGGATACCTGAGGCAGTCACACACAATGCTATTTCCTTGATCTCTGACAAGCAATGCAGAAAGTTCATCTCTTAGACAGGGAAGTTTTTCTTCTTTGTGATTCACTCTTAGAATGAGCGAAATATCATAGCCACATCCAAGGTCTCCACAACCGACCTCTCCACACAACAGAATCAAGTGGATAAGGCAGTGGAAGAGTACTCAGATATCTTCTCCTCACCCACTGGGGTACCTCTGCACTGTCAAGTCAAGCACCCTGTCGATCTAACCCCTGGTGCATCGCTTCCCAATGGGTCAGTCTACTATCGCTCTCTGTTAGAGAATGAGGAGATCAAGCAACATATCCAAGAAATTCTCCACAAGGGGCACATCTATCCCTTCTCATCACCTTGTGGGATCCCAATCGTGCCGGTACAGAAGAAAGATGGAACCTGGTGAATTTGCATTGATTATCAGGCCCTAAATAAAATCACAGTCAGAAACCAATACCTGATTCCCCAAATCGACGACCTCCTTGATCAGCTCATGGGGGCCAAATAATTCATTAATATTGATCTGAATTTTGGCTACCACTAGGTCCTGATAGAAAAGATAGTTGTATGGAAGACCACCTTCAAATCAAAGGAAGGTCTTTTTGAATGGTTGGTCATGCCCTTTGGTTTGAAAAATGATCCAGCCACTTTCATGAGGACGATGGACGATATCCTATGCCCATTCACCAATACTTTGTAGTGGTGTATCTGGATGACATCCTCATTTACAACAAGACTTGAGCAGAACACTTACATAATGTTCAGTAGGTTCTACACACCCTATGCCAACACCAGCTCTATGCCAACTTGGAAAAATTCCCCTTCAGCATGGACATGGTTCATTACCTGGGATACATCATTGATCAACATGGCGTACATGTGGACCCAACCAAAATTCAAGTCATCTGTGACAGGCCAGCTCCAACCCACACTCACTAAGCTTCAGATCTTCTTGGGCCTTGCCAATTTCTACCACAGGTTCGTGTTTGGATTCTTCTATATTGCATGGGCCCTCAACCAAGTAACCAAGGGTGGTGGTAAGGAGAAATTTGTGTGGGGCTGGTCCCAACAAAAAGAATTCGATGATTTGAAGCAGTGTTTATGCTCAGCTCCAGTACTTTCACTACCGGACCTGCAAAATCCCTTTGAGATCGAGACAGATGCTTCAGACTATGTTGTGGGCATCAGTCTCACTTAGCATGGCCACCCCGTGGGCTATCATAGTGAGACACTATCAGATGTTATCCATAAGTACCCTACTTACAAAAAAGAAATGTACTCCATTGTGAAAGCCTTCCGCTAGTGGAGACATTACATTCTTGGGAAGGAGACAAATCATCCACACTGATATTAAGCCACTGCAGTTCATTCTGACACAAGGAAAATTGTAGAATGACCACCATCAGAGGTGGTCCACGTACTTGCAATAATTCCACCTCAACATCAAGTATAAAATGGGAAGCACCAACTATTTCACTGATTGCCTCAACAGACTGCCAGTCATGACACTCACCATGGTGCTAGACTCTTGCGGCCATGAGACCTATGGATGGCCCCAACTCTATGAGACAGACCCAAACTTCACCACCACCTAACAAATGTTGGTCACAAACGCAGTTGTCTCTAATTTCCATCTTCAGGATGGGTTGTTGTGTCGTCTGGTCCATATATGCATTCCATCAAGCGAGCGAGTGAAGTTGATCTGGGAAGCCCACTACATTCGGGTGGCAGGAAACTTCAGCATTGAAAAGACAATGGAAATGATGCAGAAACATTTCTACTGGTCGAAAATTCGACAGGAGGTCAACAAGTATATCAGATCCTGCATTGCCTGTGCAATTGCCAAAATGGCCACTAAGAAACATGACCTATACACCCCTCTACTTACTCCTGACAGGCCATGGGAATCCATCTCAATGGACTACATGTCGGGCCTCCCTTCCACAAAGCGGGGAAATGAATTTGTTTTGGTGGTTGTGGATCTCTTTTCTAAGATGGCGATTGTGGTTGTGGATCTTCTTTGAACGAGTCTAGGTACATTTTTTAATCCCACAAGCCATTGTCTCAGATCGAGACTGTCGATTTCTCAACACATTCTAGTCAAGCCTTTGGTCACTGTTGGACACCAAGCTCACCAAATCCACGACCTTCCACCCCTAGACAGATGGAAAAACCAAGGTCGTAAATCGAACGATCGTGCATATCTTACGCATGTATATTTCCAAGCACCATCACACATGGGATGAGAGTCTCCCCTATGTTTAGCATAGCTACAACTAATCCCTGCATAGCTCAACCGACCACAACCCCTTTCAGGTGGGGTTGGGATTCCAACCATTGGGTCCCATAGATGTTGCACTACCCCTTACGGTCACCTCGACCGACTCATCTCCTACTCCAACTGAAGTTGAAAAATTCACTGTTTCATTGAGAGGATCCAACAAATCCGCCAACAGGTTTAGGATATCTTATAGAATTCCAATGACAAGTACAAGCAGAGCCATGATCAACACTAGGTTCCACATAAGTTTCAGGTGGGCGGAAAAGTTTGTTTGCACTTGTAGAAAGAGCGCCTTATAGGACCCCATAGGAAGCTTCACCCACTCCGTTATGGGCTGTACACCATCACCAAGGATGTGGGTGATAACTCTTTCGAGCTCAACATTCCTCCTTTCCTTGGCTTGCACCTAATGTTCAACGTGGATATCCTTCGACTATAGTTCCCACCATTAGTGGACACCTCAGAGATAAAAAAACAACCTAAACCAACAGATCTCAACCCCGACTGCATACAAAAGGCATCCAATGATAATATTGTGGACAAATAGATCAAGGGAACTTGCCAACAAAGTATCTAGCTTTATTATGTTGTCAAGCAGGGCAACTCCTGCACCAAGGCAAGTGGCTCACCCGGGGCCAAATTCAACAGAACTCATATGATGGGGGAAATCAACACAATGGATACCATTTTTTCCTAAGGTGGGGGAGGATTGATCCATATGGATGTCGACGACCTCCCACCTATTCCAACTGGCTCATTTTGGTAGTTTTTTCCCTAGTTTTTGGGTCTTTGACTTGCGGGGCCGTTTTGAGGCCCTAAACAACGTTTTTTAGGGCTCACCACAGTTATAATGACCTTTCATAAATAGCAGAAAAATGTGTAGTCCTCGAATATACTTTTCCAACGGGCTATCGTGTGCCTAAAACGAAGATCGTATGCAAAATTTACAACCATGAGAAGTTGATGTATTAACTTACCCAAACGAGGCCCACATGACTTTTGGCGCTTCATCTCCTAGGGTTAGGTTTTTTGGATGTCTAGGGTTTTTGACATTCCTGCTTATTGTAAAAATGCCTTCAGAGCCTCATTGTAATCATCTTCTTACGAATGAGTGCAGTCATCACACCTCTTCTCAGAGATAAGCCAACACCATTCTAACAACCTTGTTTCCGCCACATTTTATAGTTTCAACTTATTTCCTTATTGAATAGAAACCAATTTTATTGTATATCTGTTATTCTGTGTTAAGCATCTTTTGATAATAATCTGTATTCATTTTGTTCTGCAAATATATTCTGGATTAGAGGTGATTTTCCTGTACACTGCGCACTGCGTACTACAATTTTTTTTTTAAAATATTGTTG
The DNA here is from genome assembly GCA_032191745.1 of Picea mariana. NCBI lineage: Eukaryota > Viridiplantae > Streptophyta > Pinopsida > Pinales > Pinaceae > Picea > Picea mariana. The sequence continues at coordinate 38,430 of JASDQU010241718.1, read as the reverse complement.
ACAATGACAAAGTTGATAGGGTTTGGGATCCAATGCAATGAGTGGTACCATTGCAATAGATACCAAATTCCCCATATGTAACTAAATAAACCCTATAAAATCTATTTCTTAAAAAAATAAACCCTATAAAAATATAATTCTTAAGAAAAGATGGGAACAAGAAAAAACAAGAAAACTACGACTTCCAATATCGAAGGTAACTATGAAACCCTTATATTTTTCTTAGCATGCATTGAAAATAGTTTGAATCAAATAGGGAAATATTGAAATGATTAGTAGAATGAAATCACATACCTAAAATTTCTTCTCTGCAGATTTGTATGTGCCCTATAGATACCTTCCAAGTTTGTCTCTTCAAAAAATCAAACCACTCCAAAGTATTTCGTGGTAAATCTCTCTTCCACAAATCCTCCCTCTAAATTTTGCCAAAAAAATGAAATAATGAATATTGTTTTAATTTATAGACAAATATGTTTTGAAAAATGAAATTCCCTCTCTTTTTTCATTGTGTTTTTCCAATTTCTATGTAAAAACACTTATTAAACTATATATTTAAACAATTAAATTTGTGGTCAAATCGGTGCACCTCACCGGTTCATGCATATTGCTATGTATATACTAAAAAAAACATCAATGCCAATTTTAACAAGAAAATAGAAATGGAAGCCTCCGTAATTAAAATTTATAGATATTTTGGTTTGTGGAGTTTCTCATAGATGTAATGGTTTGGTGTGTTCATAGTTGGTCACACCAATGCATTCTATATATATAGATGCACCAGTTCATTATAAAATAAATAAAAGTACCGATAAATTTTAATATCATATTCATGCACGTATAGATTATGTTTTTGGCTCAAATGTAGGGAAAAGAAGGTTATAATATCAAATGGCCAATACCTCAGATTCTAGCTCATTCCATATCATTTAAAGTTTGTCAACTTCTCCCACACAGTTTGAAGTAATTCTATATTTTATTTATAGTTCATTTATCTGATTGAATTTATGTCATTTATGCACATGCATTTGAATAATTGTTTATTGAATTTTGTAGGATTGTAAATTGGGATCGAGTTCAAATGAGAAAGATATTCCACCAATGCACAAATGTTGCAAGCTCTTATCAGGAGAAATATATTGTAGACAAATGTTTGATGAAAATGGACAACTTCTTTACCCTACCAATTGAAACATGCCATCTTCCAATAAACTGCAGCCCGGGTCAACGATATTACATTGTGAATTGGATCTCTTTTATGACACATCAATGGTATGTGGTTGATCCAGGAGGATTTGGGAATGCTCACAGAGGTCCATAAAGATATGATCTCCATATCCAGCAAAGGTCTTAACAAATCCCTCCTTACCAACGTGCCACAACATGATACTTGTTATACATATGGCATATTATATATTTGAAATGGTATAAAGTTTCAAATGAGTGGCCAAAGGGTCGAGGGTCTAACCCCTCGACCTTTGACCCTTGATCATGTTATGTTCCGTGTAACCAAAACAAGGATCTAACACATTTTTTTTGCGGGAGTTACATGTATATTTTTTAACATATAGTTATATGTGTGTTATAAACGACATACCAAGAGATTAGTGTGGGTTTGTTTTATGCAAATATATGCATCTGTGTGTGTGTGTGTGTGTGTGTGTGTGTGTGTGTGTGTGAAAAACAAACCATAAAGGCCATAGGGAATAGAACCCCTGACCTCCACTTTCTATTCCACAGTTGTTAACCAACATGCCATGGATATGGGTTGTTAAAACAAACCCATAAATTTGTAATTAAATGAAGCTGCAAAATAACATATGGTTTGGAATTGGTTATGAACTATATGCCACAAATTTTGGGACTTGGTCATAGGAGAACCCTATTTAATGGATCACATCCCAAGGTATAGGACACATTCATTTATGCAGATATTTTAGTCTCATAAAGCGTGCCAAGAGTACGAAGGGAACAAGGCTACACCATAAAGCGTTTTGGGGGTCACCTTGACCAAATTTAAAGTATTTTATACCAATTTTGCATGATTTTTCACTAGGAATCCAACAATGCACTTCATTTCTACATTTGAGAAACATGTAAAAAGGTCATTGTAAAATGCAAACATTTGAGCTTTAATAAAATAAGTCTCTATTGGAAGTGGACCCAGAGAGGTAGCACAAATTTGGTGAACTCCGTTTTTTCCAACTTGTGTATGTGATTGTATGTGATTATATTATCGTTGTTCATTTAAGTTCATTTATTTGCAAGTCATTTATCATTAAAGTGGAATTGGCTAGATAAGTATTTCACATGTAATTTGAAAAACCATCAAGCGATGATTTTATTTTGAAGATCAAGTAGATGCTTATGTGTATTTAAAATTATCAACATCTAAGGATTTTTCGAATCAGTGGTTGTTCAAAATGTAAAGGGTTGAAGAAGAATCCTCGATGTGTCACATTGTCTCATTATATTAATGATCGACTACCCAAATTTGATGGTCTAATACCTCCCACTACGGTCAATAATCCAATAAGTGATATAGAAAAAACACGTAGGAACACTTCCATATGCTCCTTTGAAAATTAGGATTCCAAATCAACTACGTTTTGGCCTAAATTGGCCAACCTATCTCCTTATGTTGAGTCAACAGAGAGTTCTTACATTGAACCAAAGTATGATATCAATACTAAGTCCCAAAACATCACTACTAGGAGATCAAAAAATTGTATGAGCTAAGGGAAAAAAATTCCAAGTACACACCAAAGTTTGTTCAATTGTTGGAAGATAGCAATGAATTCCCTCTTCCTATCCATATGAAAATTAAATACCAAACCTGTTACAACTAAGATTTGTATGGTGCTTGATCATCATCCATGTCT
>JASDQU010241717.1:120236-130246 GCA_032191745.1 Picea mariana | reverse complement strand
GTTCTTCCTAGGGTTCTTTATCCATGCAAATAGGATTCACCTCTTCATGTTCTTCCAAGCCCGAATGCTTGCGCAGATTCAAAAAATGAATGGCTTTCACCTTCACGACGAACCCTCGACTCGATCTCTCGCTCTCCTCCATGCATGAAAAATAAGAACCCTCAGCCTTCTAGTTTCTTGCATGGTCCACAAATTTTCCAGTACACGTGTAGTTTCACTCGATGCCAGACTTTGACTCTACTTCCACGGGTGACATGAACAGACCTAGTCCTTTCTTATAACAGTGCTATGAGAGAATTCCCAATCACCTCTTTCACCTTCTCTCTGATACCACTTCTTGGTATTTAAGAGTCTAAACAAAATAATAAATACAGGAAATGTGACAATAAAGACAAATAAATAACTCAAATAACACATGAGATTTAAGTGGTAAAACTCTCATAGTGTGTTAAAGAATGATCTATTGAAAAAAATATTTTTTATTATTCAAGATAGACATACACTTAGTATTAGGTGAGATACATCTTTGATGCTTCATAGATATATATCTATCTTGGAAACATTACATAGTTATGTGAACTACCACTAGTTATGCAAACTTCCACTTGTTATACAAAAACATCACCAAATATTTACACAAGTAAATTTTAGTTTTTACATTTTTTCAATTGATTGTTGTCACTTTTTAACATCTTTCTCTATATATATTACACATCTCCCTCATAGTGAGCAACACACTATTAAATTGTTTTAATCATAATAATTTTTTTACTTTCAATTTTTAACCATATTGTAATATTGAAATGTTGTTTTGTTATTAATATTTTTAAATGTCATCTATCAGCTTCATGACAAGACATCTCTCTCATATTGGGATGTAGAAAACACCTATTTACCAGATAAGTTATTTTTTTATATACAATTACCTTTTTTATATATATAAAGTTGATATAAAAGAAATATTTTTCTTATTATTAATAATTTTTAAATATCACATATCAACTTATTGTTAAGCAAGGAATTACTTATGCATCTTCATGATTAGTTGAAATGATTTTTTGACTTTCAATTGTATTATAAATATATATATATGAAGATATTAAACCATTTTATTTAAGATGAGAATTGAAATATTTTATTTATAGATAATATTGATTTTTATTATTATTAATATTTTTTTAAATGTCACTTATCAACTCCATATTCAGTACTGAAATAATTGCATTCATCTCTTATAAAGTTATAAAAAACAACATTCACACTAGAAAAATTATAAAAAAATTATAAAAAATTATATAACATATATATTTTATTAATACATATATTATAACATTTTATAATAGTAAAAGATGAAAGATTTTAAATGAGTACTAAATTTTTTTTTTGACAAAGATAAAAAAATTCAAAGCTCATGACGAAGATGTTGCCCTTCAAATTCTAACCCTAACAGAAACTATTATTTCTTATATATTGGGATATCAAAAAAGCATCAATAATCACATCTGACATTTAAGATAGACTGTTATTAATGCTTTGGAAGATGGGCTACCACATCAAACATTTGATTACCCTGGGCAAAGGAGAACAACGAAATGTGAAAAAACAGTAGAAGTTGGCCACAAGCTTGTTTAAGTTTTGTGCATTGAACATATGATTGTTTTTACTTTGCAAAAATAATTGAATTTTTGTACATGGAATATCTTTGCCAGGATTGATGCTAAAATGTAGGGTGGTTTTCGAAAGTGAATAAGAGAAATTAAAACAAATAAATGTATGTAATGGAAAATGAGTGGCTGGGGACCAGCGACAATGTTGACGACAGGCTTTATTGAATGACAGATTGAAAAACAGGACACAAGGACACGTTGTACAATAAACAAGGACACGTTGTACAATCTCTGTTTGTCTGTAAAAACAACACTGTATATAACCGTTGTAAACAAATTTCAGTTGTTGTTACAACCAAGCATAAACATGGAAATAAAATGTCATTTTTAAATTTTAATTTAATTATCTCACATAAAAAAAGGGGAAGAACATCTTGTTTTGGTACTTGTTGGGCTTTAAACAATCACTCAACAGAGGGAACTTTCTATCACAAACACAAGATTATTTACAAAATTCCTACCACTAAAAAGACTACCCATTCCACTTCATACAATAAAGCTAAAATTTACCAAGAAAAATTTACAGCGTTCAATATACGCAATGATCTCCTATATACAAAGAGCCACAATGCTCCAACTTCCTTCAAGAGAAACACAAGAGAACCGTTTATATGACAAGAAATTAGGCGGTCAGTCCTCCCACAAGATTTATGCCTACAAGGATGGAAGGGACATATGTTCCTTGGAAGGGACATATGGGATTCGCATGGGTTTGGAAGTCCATGGTATTTTCCCATGGCCTTCCAAACCCATGGGAAAATATCATGGGTTTGCTCATGGTATTTGGAAAAGTAAGGGAATTAATTATTTAATTATTGGGTGTCATGTCTTTTTATGAATGGTGTCTCTTTCTAAGTTGGTTCTTAGCGGTGGGGATTTGTGTCTCCAGAAGATTGGTGTCTACAAATACCTGCAAGAGTAGGTTGGTCTCTACTAGAATTTGTACCAATGAGGATTGGTGTCTCTAATAGGTCAGTTTCTAAAAATATTTGTAACAGTAGTTTGGTGCCTACAAATAATTATAAAGAGAATTTTTGTGGTTTTTTCCTAAAAGAGTATCCATTTAAATCTTGTGTTCCATGTTTTGTAGTTAATATACCACATATGTGATTGTTTCTTTTGGTTGATGAATGTTTGAAAGAGTAAAAAAATTTTCTTATAATGATTCTCCCCCATCTCAATATGAATGTGTGCTCAACACTTCGAGTGGGAAACCTCCTTTTACAATAGAATAACTGTACAAGATGAGATGATCCTAAAACTATGCCTCCTTGGTGTGTGTGTATGTGTGTGTATGTGTGTATGTGTATATATATATATATATATATATATAGGATACCAAGGGTACAATTACAATTAAAATCGACAATACTAATATAACAATAGAAGTCAAACAACTCAATATCTAGGGTTTTATATGGGGGTTTGTCTATGGGATTAACATGTTTGCAACCATATTTACCAAGACCTTGAAATTATTCTACACACAGAGAGATTTCCAACAGTGTAAAAATCACCTCAATTAGAGTTCATATGTGGAAGTTATGTCTCCCACAAGTTGACCTACCTTGTTGACCACCATGATACAAAGTGGATGCCTCATCATCCCCCATTACTCACATGTCAGAATAGTCATGTGTGGAATTTCAAGAAGACTCTAGAAGGTCCAAATACCTAACAATAATTCATGGTTGAGCTACCCAAAATCCCTAACCCTAGACAACTATAAGACTATGTTAAATAATAGGCTACTAGAAGAAGAGAGGTTTCATTATTTTAGCATTTTACTTGTTTTATAGTTGAGAAGAGCATATTTGCTATAGCCCAAAAATGCCCTACCTATGCATACATGGCATTGGCCTTTTCACTTACACATTTTTTCAATTTACTTATGAATCTCTCTCTTAAAAACCCATTTTTTGGAGCATGTACGGACCTTGCTACACTACTTCTCGCGTACACACATTATCTGCAGACTAGACAACCCACATACATACGTGAGATTCATGCTAGGCAACCCGTGTTTACCTCCAAAATTTGCAAAAAATAAAATGTTGCAAGAAATTCAGCATAGTTAATGGGCTATTAGAGGTTTCCCAACCATTTTACCCATTTTCGCCCGTCCCCAAATCGAATAACCATATTTTTTTCATATAAAAAGAGGTCTTGGGCTCTAATTGTAACATCAAGCAAGAGAACAGAGAAACTCTACTAAAATACCTTCCCCTTCTAGCCCAAGTTTTGCATCCCTTTCTGATATTTGGCCTCAACATTCCCCCTTCAACCCTTTCTCTGTATACAATCCATTCACTTTCCCCAAAGAGATCAGTTGATTGTGAGATATATCATGGGAATGATGCACTTGGAGAAACAATAAGAGGATCCCAGACCTGGTTCACGGAGTTTCTGTCGTTGAGAAGGTTGTAATATTTTTAATCTTCATATTGAATAAAAGAATTATTTCCTATCCCAATACATTTTGTTTTATATGTTTATTGATTAGTGCATCTATGCTTATATTTGAATATTGAAAGCAACATGTAGAGATCATATATTTGTAGCATTGTTTCCTAAGTGTTCTTGCAAGTCATCTTTGGGAGGAGACCCGCAGCCTAGGAAGCGACAAAGGTGAAGGAATTCTACATCGGACGTGAGGACCAAAGGTACACCTACTAATCTTCCTTCCTCACTCTTGTATTTTAGTTTAGATAGTCTTGGGATAACCTAAGAACATGATTGTATTTTAAGGGAAGTCAGTGCTCTTCCTGTACCTCGAACCAATATAGTAATCGGGGAATTTTCCCCGCTAGCAGACTTAGCGACTCGAATGGGGAGTATATATAGGGTCTTTGTAACATCCCTAATCACCAATAGGCTGGGCAATGCTACCACGCGGAAATACATACATACATAGATATATCTAACATGCATTTTAATCTAAATAAAACATATAACACAAAGATATTGCTACCATACAGATTCAAAGGTAATAGACAATAATTCATATACGCAACGGAATACATGATAACATTCAAGTATTACAAACATGCATAACATATCAATTAAGCACAGTAATGATACTTATCTTTTGAACTGGAGTAACACCATCAACTAGGTGCAGACCTTCCAGAAACCTCCCAGCCTTAGACCACACTGCTCATCACGCTCAGTAGTGGGTCACCCTTGAGCTAGGACTAAGCTCCACCCAAGGCAAGGGAATCCTAGACTAGGCTAAGGTTATAGTAAAACTGCACAGTGCAACAGGAAGGATTCTCTCCAAGAGCCTTCTTACGCCCACTACTCACAGAATATCATTCCTTGCATGCATGTTCCACCCGGGATTATACACCTTCACTATCACACAGTCCATCGGTTGCTTCACCTCCCTCTCAAGGTCTCGACAACAAGTCGGATTAGGAATTCTCACAGCTTCGTAGCTGGTTTTGGACTCTCTCTAGGAGAAAACCACTTCCCAGCAAACTCTCTCACCTGGAGAGAGATGCTCACAAGTTTGACAACCTACCTCTTCCACCACGGGCCTGACAACCTGCTTCTTCAGCCATTTATTGCTCAATTCCCGCAAGGTAAGGATAATAACACATCAACAACATTCGGTTAACTCACGGGCAGCAACAGCTACAGGGAAATTTAGGCATGGACATCCAAAAACGACAACAGTCCCACTAAGATGCAACACGGCTCAGGCAATACATAGGACAAGAATCCAAATGGTTAAGGCAGAAACTTAGATTTGCAGTGTCTATAAACCTGGGTTCACTGGACACACAAGTCGGCTTTCCCTCCCATTGGTTGATTTCTCAGGTATATGTGGGTATGTCGAGGTAAAAACTTAGAGGCCAAACAAACTTCATAGGAATCGGGAATAGCAAGCGAACTCCAACACAGTTAGACCCATAGATTACTGATTCCATAGGTGAGTGAGGGTATGCAAATGAAAACACAGAGGAAAATGGTTCAAATGCCCTAGATCCCAACGAACTTAGGCAGAGGATGACAAAATATAGGAGAGAACCCCCAACACGACTAACTTCTACAGCTTTAACTGCATGTGCCCAGTTCGACACTTGTCTTTCTGGAGCTACATGTGTTTCCTTTTGCACATGTTGCCTTTCCCAGGACTTAGAATAAAAACATGTCTTTCACATAGCTTTGGAATAATAATAAATTATTATTCTCAAGGACTTAAGATGCTAAGATTAGCCCCTCTTTCTAACATTTCATCCCCCTTTCCCTTACCACCTTATGGAAGCTTAGTTCCCCATCACTCTTTCTTCTTGGTCGGTTTACACGCAGCGATGTTTATATTTTATCAATGATCTGAATAGTTACATATACAAAATCAGGCTCTTGGCCTTTAACACTTAGGCTCTCTAGCCTAATAAACACATAAGCCCAACATCTTATCAACACTCTGCTCACCAGCCTACAAAATGTGTTTACAATTTATAAATACAACTAGGGCTTGTCCTTTGGAATATTACAATCCCCTCCCCTTATTTTTTCACTGTCCTCAGTGAAACTCTTTACACAACATCAACAAGATTTTCAAAATCTTCAAAAATATGCGGTTATTCTGCTCGGATAGCATCCTCATGTTCCCATGTCGCGTCCTCAGGACCGTGCCAGGTCCACTGGAGATTTACAATCCCTATGGCTCAATTCCAGAGTTGTTTTCTCTTTCGGTCCAATATGCGCACATAATGCACTTGCAAGACGCCTTCTTGCTCCACTTGAATCACGTTCCAATCGATTACATGATTAGAATCAGTTATATATTTCTTAAGAAATGAAATATGAAACACATTATGTACTGTCATGGATGCAGGCAATGCAAGCATATATGAAACTGGTCCAATCCTTTCTAGGATTTCAAATGGCCCACAAAATCTGGTTGCCAACTTTGAACAGTTTCCTATCCTCTAGGAACTTTTGTTGTCTTTTACTTTCAAGAAAACATGATCACCCACTTTAAACTCTTGGTGGGTTCTGTTCTTATCGGCATAAATCTTCTTCCTATCTTGGGAAGCTTTCAAATTATGCTTAATATTCAACATTTTCTCTTCCATTTCCTTGAGCAACTATGGCCCAACTACTTCTCTATCAACTGAATTACCCCAACTTACTGGAGCATTGCACTTTCTGCCATAGAGTGCTTCAAATGGGCTCATCTTCAATAGATGATACCCATTGTTGTAGGTGAATTCTAAGAAGTGTAGGTATTCTTCCTATTTAGATGGTTTGTCTATCACATACATCCTTAACATGTCTTTTATCACTTGGTTCACCCTCTCTGTCTGCCCATCAAACTTAGGATGATACACAGTGTTAAATTTCATATTTGTTCTGAATCCTTTGAAAAACCCCTTGCATAACTTTGAGGTAAATTTTGGGTCCCTGTCAAACACAATTGTCTTGGGTATATCATGCAATCATGTTATTTCCCTCATAAAAATATCAACAATGTTAGATGCCTTGTGAGTAGTCTTTAGTGGAATAAAATGGTCATCTTTCGTAAGCTTGTCCACCACCACCGTGATTGAATCATGATGCTTTCCTATTTTGGGCAATCCTGTGATGAAATCAATTGTCACCACTTCCCACTTCCACTCAGGAATGGGTAAAGGTTGCAGCAACCCTGTTGGGTGCCCATGCTCAACTTTGAACTTCTGGTATTCAATTCATCTGGCGACGTATTCTCCAATTTCCTTCTTCATACTTGGCCAAAAGTAATGGCTCTTGACTGCTACCACATTTTTTTAATATCCAGGGTGCCCAATATAAGGCACATTATGCATTTCTTTCAAAATCATAAGTTTTAATTCCTAGACATTAGGTACATAAATTATGTTCTTGTACAGAAGTGTTTCTTCAGTTTCCAATTTATAATTCTCCACTTTCTGTGGCATCTTACCTTGTTGTAGCTTTGCTACAAAATCCATGTACTGCAAATCTGCATTTGCAGCTTCCAAAATTATACTTATAATATCAGTTTGGTACATAGTAATGGTTGTAGCATGCAATTAGTGCACTCTCCTGTTGAGCACATCAGCCACTTTGTTCTCTTTTCCTCTGATATGCTTGATATCAAATTCATATTCACAAAGAAACTCCAACCACCTACTCTGCCTAGCATTCAAGGTAGGCTGATCAAACAAATACTTTATACCATTGTGGTATGTTCTCACTTTGAACCTCTTTCCCATGAGGTAATGACTCCATTTCTTCAGAACATGAACGATAACTACCAACTCCAAATCATGAGTGGCATAGTTCTTTTCATTCTCTTTCAATTTCCTGGACTCATAACATATCACAAATCCATTATGGCTAAGGAATCCTCCCAGTCCTTCTTTGCATGCATCTGTTCAAACCATGAAATCCTCATTCGGATCTGGAATCCTCAAGATTGGAGCATTGGTTAACAACTGCTTCAATTGATGGAAGCTTCTCTCACACTCTTTTGTCCATTGAAATTTCTTCTCCTTCCTTTGCAAGGAAGTGATAGGGTGAGATATCCTTGAGAACCCTGCAATGAACCTTTTGTAATATCCGACTAGACCCATAAAGGATCGTACTTCTATTACATTCTTCGGCGCTGTCCATTCTCTAATGGATTTTATCTTCTCGGGATCCACAACTATCCCATCTTTTGAAATTATATGCCTCAAATAATGGATGTTCTTTTGATAAAATGAGCACTTGCTCAATTTGGCATAAAGATGGTGCTCTCTTAACACCCGCAACACCATCATTAGATGATGTTCATGCTCTTCCTCTGACTTGGAATACACCAGGATTTCATCCAAAAAGACTATGACAAACTTGTCCAGATAGTCCCTGAATACACCATTCATTAAACACATAAAAACAACGAGTGCATTGACAACCCAAATGGCACCATTGTGAATTCATAGTGACGATACCTTGTTCTGAAGATGGTCTTACTGATGTCTTCATCCTTTATTCTTACCTAGTGATATCCTGATCTAAGATCTATTTTCAAAAGTATCTTAGCATCCTTCAACTGGTCAAAGAGATCATCGATCTGTGGTAGAGGATACTTGTTCTTAATAGTCACTTTGTTTAACTGTCTGAAATCAACGCACAATCTCAACGTCCCATCCTTCTTCTTCAAAAATAGGACCGGGGCTCCCCAAGGTGACACACTTGGGTGTATATACCCCTTCTTCAGAAGCTCTTCATGTTGCAATTGCAGTTCTTTCATCTCTGGCATACTCATTCTGTAAGGAGATTTTGACACTGGAGATGCTCCAAGAATTAAGTTTACAGAGAAGTCAATATCTCTCTTCAGGGGTAGTTCGGGTACCTCCTGGAATACATCTTCAAACTCTTTTAGTATCACATGATATTCAATATTTGACACCTTATCCTTAGGTGTTTCCTCCACATGGGCTTCAAATAACTGACAACCTTTCCTGTAGCACTTCTTCAGCTGTATTGCTGAGATTTCTCTGACAACAACTGCTCTAGGAATTCCTTGGACTGTCCTATGATTCCCTTCCTCATCCAGGCAAGTGAATTCCTTGTTACGAAAATCTAAGATGGCGTGGTGTTGGTCCAACCAGTCCATAAAAACTAGAAAATCATAAGAACCTAAAGGCGATATATGCAGGTCTTCCTTAGTACTTAGTCCATTCATTTCCACTTGACATGATTTAACCGAATCAACAACTTTCCTCTTGGCTCTTGCAGCTAGTTGCACCAACCAATATTTTTCATGATTTTTTCTTGTCAATTGAAAAGTTTCTATCACCCTAGGATCTATATAACTATGGCTATCCCCTGAATCAATTAAAATAGTAAAGGCACGGTTATTGATCATACTGTAGAGTCCCGATTTTAATTTAAACTAACATGAATTAAAATAGAGCAGAAAATTTAAAAATTACTAGAAATTTGCTTACTCACGCATATTTATTCACAGATTTTGGTAAATTAAATAACATTTTCCAAAATAATTTGCATACAATTTAACATTGAATAAACACTTCACAATTTTGAAAAAATACCTGTCACTGATGCTAAGCTTGATTCTTCACTTGAACTTCCGCTGCGGCAGCTTGAACCTTCAGCTTCAACACTCCCAAACCGGCCACCCTGCCGACCAGTGCGCCTGGCCCTAGGACATCTACAGATGTCCTAGCCCTCCGTGCCCAAACCTCTCAGCCACGGTGTCCACGGTAAATCCCACTGTCCCCACTGTAAATTCACTCTCCCCCAATGTTTCCCTCCCCAAAATCTCCTCTCGTCCAAAACCCTGAATGAATGAGAGTCCCCTCAAAATCCATACTCCCCTTCCTT
>JASDQU010241717.1:101058-120136 GCA_032191745.1 Picea mariana | reverse complement strand
CTTTTAATTCATAATTAATCAATTAATTTAATTAATGATCAATTAATCACTAATCCTTAATTTAATAATTAATCATTTAATATCTTATTTAATAATCACTCATTCATTTAACCCTTACTCAAGGAGTTAAATCATATTTCCGCTTAAGTATAATCCAAAATAATTAATTAATAACGTGTAATCAATTTAAGGTTATATCATAATTAATTATAATTTAGCTAGTGTTTCAGATTATTTATGAGATTATTTACAGGAATAAGAAAAGGGTCATTACACATACCTTCCACTTCAATCATGTGCGACTGATATTCTGTTTGCTTGTTGTCCAAGGATGCATAGATTCTTGGTATTCTATTGCCCAAGTCCTCCACTATTTCAGCTTGGTGAACATTATGGACAACTCTCACTTTTCCATTTTTGAGGGGACAATCTATGTACTTGTGGTTTCCCTGACAACCCCAGCACTGAATGGGCGTCTGCCTTGGCCTTTGTCCCTCTACATCAGCCATTCTCAGCTATCGAAATGATGGCTTCCCTTGAGGACTGTTTCTAAAAAAGGGAGGTTTGTTTCCCTTCTGCCTCTTCTCCTTCTTGAACTTCTTCTGGTCATCCCAAGCCTTCTTAAAAGTGGGATTTCCTCTTTGTTGATCACATAATCATTTCGCTCTTCTTATATTTTCTTCCATAGTTTTTGGGTCATCATACTGAATCTTGTCACCGATGGAAGGTGGCAGTCCACTTAGATACCTTTGAATCTTGACAGTCTAATCCTTAATGAAGGGAACATATTTCAACAAATCCAAGAACCTTCGTTCGCATTCATCAATGGTCATGCTTCCCAGCTTGAGTTCAAAGAAATCTTTCATCTTTCGGTCATAATATATTTTAGTCAAGTATTTATTTTTGAAATACCTTTTGAATTCTTTCCAGGTAATATCCTTCTCTTTAATGTGTTTCACCTGCACAATCTGATCCCACCACATGGATGTCTTTCCCTTCAGTTGATACATTACAATTCTTCCTTCTGCATGAGAGGAATAATTCTTCAGTTGGAAATATTTCCTCATACCAAGAAACCATGTTTCGGCATCTTCCTCCTTATGTTCTCCATCAAACGTAGGAGGCTTAATCTTGTTCGTTTCTCCCTTTAGTTCATCCACTCCAGATCTCCTATGCTTTTTGGTAGGATATGGGCTTGAACTATTGCATTCCTCTTTACTGGAATGTTTGGAATGTTTCAGGGAGTGATGATGATGCCTTCTAATGCTTCTCGATCTTCTTTTCTTCTCAGGCGTCCATGACTCCCTGTTTTTCTTGAATCACTCTCCTTATCCATCTTATTTTCTATTCTCTCCAAACTCTTCATCAACTTTAAGTTGAATTATCCTTGTCGATCCTTGGCTTTCAGGATCTTTTTGTTATCTGCCCGATGATACTAGGAATCTTTCTGCAATCATTCAATGATTTTCATCATATTCCCTTCCTTATCGATCTCTTCTCCGCGTCCATTAGAGTTATATCCTTCAACTCCCAAGTGGACGTCCATCCCTTTTACTTCATTATATGAACTAGAAGCAGTCTGTGCCTCTTCCATTCCTCTGCACTCAGTGTCAATTCGCTTCAGTCCTGACACTTATTGAACTCTGCAAACACAACGTACAGTCAACCAGAATTTGTCAGGCCATCATTCCTTAACTAATCCCATGGAATTCATAAATCGAATCTTTTTTAAGAAATGTTCAGATTTCATGAATTTTCCGAGCTCTGCTCGGCTCTGTAACAATTTCAAGCCTCAACCCTTTTCTCTTAGTGCCAACCCCTATGACCACGGGATGTGACCAAGTGCTAGATCGATAGGCACTTAATCAGGACTTCGGGTTCTGAAGTCTTCATAATTAATGAACTCACAAAGTAGGGTGGATCAATGGTCCATGTCTACCCAACATCCAACAAATGACACTTGCTATGGAACTTCTGTCATTGAAGCTTTGGGACTTCAGAGCTTCAGAACTTCGGGTTTTGGAAGCTTTCACACTTACTTCCTTCCAATCTCGCGACTTTTGAACTTCCGACTTCTCTATCCTCCAGGACCACATAGTACAACTGTCACCAACTAAGGTGATGGCATGTGGTAAGCTTAGGAAGTTTCATGTCACCCTAGGCGACGTCATCCGGCCCCACCGCGTGTACCCTTTCACTTCGAAATTTCAGGCTTCGGAAGTTTGTGCGTAAACACATTCCCCTTCCCCCGATTGCCGTAGTTATGAACTCTCCCTAGATAATCGACAGTCCTTATCTCTCCTACAACCAACGGTCAAGATCCACTTCGCGATTTCTTGCTTCGCAGGTTTTCACTTCTCTTCACTTTAAATATTTTGATCTGCGAACTCCGAAGGATTCTCGTGAATAACCCATGTGCGGATTCTCCAAGATCTAATGGTCAAGCTTATCCCCTCAAATCTACAGTGTAGATCTTTTCTAGGACTTCAGAGATTCAGACTTTGGAAGTTTGTGCCTCAACACACCTCGCTTTTCCTGATTGCCAAACTCTGATAGGCTTCCAGGATAACCCTACTGTACCTTCTCTAGATCTGATGGTCGTAAAGGAGTTTCCCTTTCTTTCAAATAGATCCTATGACCCACATTACTCTACATCCCAATACCATTTCTGTCATGGTTTTATGATACCACTACTCCTCCTGAGATTCATAACATGACCAAGGTAACTTCTTGGCACTCAGGAAGGTTTTGAGGTCCGAAATTAGTCCCTCCAGACACAATTCTCACTTGAAACCTCGAGTCCAATGACCACTTATCTAGCCCATTCAGGCTTAGTGTTGTAACCATGGCTCTGATACCAATTTGTAACATCCCTGACTACCAACAGGTTGGGCGATGCTACCATGCAGAAATACATACATACATAGATATATCTAACATGCATTTTTACAGAAATAAAAAATATAAAACAAAGTTACTGCACCATACAGATTCAAAGGTAATAGACAGTAATTAATATACGCAACGGCATACATGATAACATTCAAGTATTACAAACATGCATAACATATAAATTAATCATAGTAATGATACTTATCTTTTCAACTGGAGTGACACCACCAACTACGTGGAGACCTTCCATGAACCTCCCAACCTTAGACCACTTTTCTCATCACGCTCAGCAGTGGGTCACCGCCAAGCTGGGACTAAGCTCCACCCAAGGCAAGGGAATCCTAGACTAGGTTGTGGTTATAGGAAAACTACACAGTGCAACTAGAAGGATTCTCTCCATGATCCTTCTTACGCCCACTACTCACGAACTCTCATTCCCCACATGCATGTTCCACCCGAGAGTATACACCTTCACTGTCACACAGTCCATCAGCCGCTTCACTTCCCTCTAAGGCTCTCTATAACAGGCAGGATCAAGAATTTTCAGAGCTCCTTAGCTGGTGCTGGACTCTCTCTGGGAGAAAACCACTTCCCAACAAACTCTCTCACCTGGAGAGAGATTCTCACAAGTCTGACAACCTGCCTCTTCCACCATGAGCCTGACAACCCGGTTCTTCAGCCAGTTACTACTCAATTCCCGCAAGGTAAGGATAATAGCACATCAAAAACGTTTGGTTAACTCACGAGCAACAACAGCTATAGGGAATTTTGGGCATGGAAATCCAAAAATGACAACAGTCCCACTAACACAAAACACGACTCAGGAAATACATAATACATCAACCCAAATGATTAAGGCATAAACTTGTATTTGCAGTGTGGATAAAACTGGGTTCACGGGACACACAGGTTAGTTTTCCCTCTTGTTTGGTGATTTCTTGGGTATGCGTCGGTATGCCAAGGTCAAAATGCAAAGGCTAGACGGAATTCACAGGAATCGGGAATAGCAAGCGAACTCCAGCGTAGTTAGACTCACGGATTACTGATTCCAGAGGTGTGTGAGGGTATGCATATGCAGATGCAGAGGACAATAGTTCATACGCCCCAGATCCCAGTGAAATCAGGCGAAGGATGAAAGAATACAGGAGTGAACTGCCAACACGACTGACTTCTGCAGCTTTAACTGCATGTGCCCAGGTCGACACTTGTCTTCCTGGAGCTGCATGCATTTCCTTTTACATGTGTTTCCTTTCCTAGGACTTAGGATAAAAACATGGCTTTCACACATCTTTGGAATAATAATAAATTATTATTCTCAAGGACTTAAACCCCCAAGATTAGCCCCTCTTTCCAACCTTTCATCCCCCTTTCCCTTACACACCTTGTGGAAGCTTAGTTCCCCATCACTCTTTCTTCGTGGTCAGTCTGCACGCAATGATGTTTATATTTTATTAATTATCTGCATAGTTACATATACAAAATCTGGCTATTGGCCTTTAACACTTAGTCTCTTTGGCCTAATAAACACATAAGACCACCAGCTTATCAACACTCGGCTCACCAGCCTACAAAACATGTTTACAATTTATAAATACAATTGGGGCTCATCATTGGGATATTACATTCTTAGTGGAAGGTTTTTGGTTTAAGTTGTTTTTTTCAATTTATTTTTTAGATTTTCAGGTTTACTGAGTCAATTTAGGGTCTTTGATCACCTTCCATGTGCCTACCATCTTTCCTTGCCTAATCAATTTGCAAAGTCTTTTTATTTTTGAAAAATCTGAGAGGTTTATGTGCCCTATGTTCGCTCAGCCCATGTACATACGTAGTATGAATAGTAGACAACCCACATACATACACAGGCTACTGGTGCAACAACCCGAGTCTTTGTATCTTGAAGGGTTTAAAATAAAATAAAAATGGAGTTTTTCTGATAGAAGCCTTGGGCTTCTTAGAAATTTATTAGACTTTATAGGGTCTCTATTAGTGGTCCTTGGTTGGGTTAAAGATTTGGTTTTAAATTTTTTCTTGGTCTTCTTTTGTTTTCCTTAGAGGTTTAGAGTGAGCTTTCAATTTTTAGATCCTCCTCTTGGTTTTTTTTAATCCCTACATTTACAAAGTTGGCCTAGGGTCTGTGTTAATATTTGGTTATGTTTTCTCTTTATCCCGTTTTATACTTTGAAAAAAAAAATATTTTTCTTTTGTTTTTCTTGTTTAAGCATTTCAAAAAATCAAAAATATTTTTTTGCATTTAGTTATGCATCGTGTTTGGTACTATAGCATAGGTTGTTGGTTTGCAAAAGAAAAGAGTTCAATTTCAAATTTCTTTCTGGTTTTCCTGAAATTATAAGTAGTTTTTCATTGTAAAATGAAAAAGATCTTTTAGGAAACTTTTGGTTATAAGATCTTAGAACATTGTTTTGAAAAGTTGACATTCACAAAGATTTTAGAAGCCTTTCCTTTAAATTTGAAGTATCTAGTTTTCTTTTTCATATAAATGCTATAAAGTTTTCTTCTTTTCCATCTCTTCCAAACACCACAAGTTGCACATTCATATACTTTGAGTAAATCAATCCCATAAAATCAACACTTAACTTAAAATCTATTAGACTTTATATTTGTAGGGTTCACCAGCTAGTCTAGGTTTTTCAGGCCTTGAAATAGGTGTTAAGAGGAAACTCTTCAAGGCCATCTAAAACCAACATTGGAGTCTGTGATAGGGATTTTTACAAATCTAGTGTCATAAGAGTCAACCAGGACCCCCCTCTAACACAGGGGCTAAACACGAGGTCACATAAGGAAAGGTAGAGGAGATAACCCCTCCAAATTCAGACCAAGCATAGTGGGGATTGTATATTGAGCATATTTCCTGGGAATCACTCTAATTGCATTTGAATACATATCCTCGTGGACCTTAAATCCATTTGAGATCATCAGTTGTCTTATGGACCAATTTCCTTCGGTACCCTTGAAGGGCTTTAGACTTTGTTATCCTTCTCATTACGATCATCCTGACTATCGACTGTACCCTACTAGTCACTGACTACGAGCTGGAAACCTAGTTGCCTATTTTTACGAACTTACACAGGTGATTGCGGGAATATACTATGGTACCTAGGGAATACACCGGATCGTGCTTCACACAGTATACCCAGAGGGTGCTTCCGTGTTCGAGTTGCACTTGCACCGATAAGTTTCTCTAGTGTTTATTAGCTTAACTATTCTTCCCACCAGTTAGTTGTGTGCTTGATTTTACTTTAGGAAATTTTAGTGTGTGCTCAGTGATTCTCACTAGATAAACCTTACTGTGTCAGTTGATCATTTCACAAGGTGGATTATCAACAACTCCGTCATTCATGTAGGATTCAGGGCCTCTCACCGGTTACTTTCAAGCCCAAGTTGAATCTGAGAGAATACTTTCCCACTCCAGAAGAATCCATCATTTCTGACCTCGACACTGAAGGTTTCATGCCAAAGAATCCTTCGATCAATGACTTATCAGTGCCACTTATAATTCAGATAGTCCCTCCCAAGGTGACTTCTCCTGAATGCCAGTTTATTCGGTGAGCGACGATGAAAACAATTGTTGCTACTTCATCATGGATTCCTAATACTCCCATCACGGTTGTCGCTAGAGGGGGCATTGTACCTCCTCCCCCACCTCTTCCTGTCAGCACCACGACTATACCAACACCCACTACTTCAGGCAATGGTTTGATTACTCCGATAGCTTCAACCACCATTCCCTTCATTCAGAACACGTCAGACGCTCCCTTTTCATATGGGGTGCCTAGTTTGACTCTAACTCGGTTCTCACATAATCTACTCTACATACCATAACTCGGTTCTCTAATGATCCCCTGTAATTATCCTCAGCGAGCACCACTGGCCCATTCAATTTTATTCCTTACAGTGGGGTCACATACCCCTCCTTCGTCCCCTTCACTCAATGGAGCATCTCAACATCCAATTGGGCCTAATGCCAACTATAGTTTGTTTAGTGGAGGGATTGAGGGACCTTCATCCTACATGACTCTAGTGGGATCAATGTCATTTTCTTTGTTTGGTGCATTTTGAAATAATGTTTTTACTTCGTCTACTTTCTTGATTGGGGAAAACCCCATCTTTAGTCAACAAAACCCTGCACAAGGTTTCATTCCTTCATAGGGAGAGATTACAAGAGTTTACTCCTTGCAAGGTCTTGAGAATCCTTGTCAGGGATCGTTTCCCTCGCAAGGGATGTTGATCTGGGGAAACCCCTCCCACACTATGTGGAACCTCGGGCAAGGTTTTGTACCTATGCCTGGAGGGTCGGCTGTGGGAAACTCCAACCACGGTCTGTGGAACACTGTACAGGGAGAAATCCTTGCTCAATCCATCATATATAACTTCAGGAATCATCTGATGATATAAAATAAGACGTGATTCCCTTTCACTGGACAGGGCCATTATGGAATCTATCAAAACCCTGCCCACCAGTCCAATTTTTCCTAGCATCCTGGTGCCAGCCAAAATCCAGGCCTCTCTTTTCATGTAAATACTCTTCAACTGAGAATACCCTTTCTGGAAACTCTGCATTTTCCATACCTATCAAGATTTTTAAATGACACAAGATGTCATGATCCACGTCGGCCCCCCATGGAAACTAAGTTTCCTTCCAACATCTATAAGTTTGAGGGAAAGCCTGTCGAAGATCCAGGTGATCACGTGATGACTTTTCACTTGTAGTGTTCATCCAACTCATTGAAGGATCACTCCATTCAGTTTCTCTTGTTTCAATGCACTCTTATAGGGGTGTAACAAAATGGTATATCAATCTCGACATCTCGAAGTATTCTTAATTTAATGACTTGGCTATGGTTTTCTTCAATCATTTCTTGTTTCCAGTGAGATATGATGTCGTCACCGAGTTGTTGGCCAACTTCGAGAAAAATAAAGCTGATTATATCTCGGATCACATCCAATAATGGCGGCAATGAAAGAGTTTGATTAAAGTCAAGTTCCCTCCTACATTGTTGCTTGAGTGGTTGTTAAAGTCTTTGGTTCCTTGCGTGTCCAAAGAAGTAGCAACGTCCGAGGTGTTTTATGAAGAAGAGGTTATTATGAGAGCCCAATAGCTAGAACTGATTTACTCTCAGTCTGACATGCTATACGAGTTCTTACTCAATCCGCCATGGTCAACTCTTGACAAAGAAAAATAAAATTATGGGCCTCACGTTGATGCCATAATGGGATTAGCACAAAGAAATTCCATGGATCTATTGTCTAATCAATTAAAATAGTTATTGATTCAAAAGAATGTGGCCATCCAAAATCCTAGTTTGGCTACCCCTGTCACCCATATGTCAGATGTACATAGTGTGCAATTGACAACTCCCAAGGCTAACCAGCAAACCAAGGGAAAGAAGAAACAAAAAATCAAGAAGGGTAAGGGGGATAAAAAGGCTGCAAATAATGTTGGTGAGTGAAAAAATGAAAAGATAAAGGTGAATTTTCCATGTAATCTTTGCATGGACGACCACTTCACTCACATATTCCCTCAACTTGTAGAAGCCCAGAAGCTACTACCACAGTAACAACCTCTTGTTTTGACAAGCCCTTTTCCACAAGGGAAAAATATGGCTCAAGCCTCCGCATCCATGAGCACAGCTGGGGGTAGTAAGGTACCCCCCGCGCCTAATAAAAAAAACTTGACTGCAAACATTTACATGATGAACACCAAATATCGTTTATCAACCAAGACTCATGACTACGAAATGCCAGAATTTGTTTAGAAGGCAAAAGAGGCCTACAAAAAATTGACTCCTCGTCAAATTGAGAAGACGATGAGAGAAACAATGAGTTTCATCCCTAAAGGTGTGTTAAAAAAGGCTTCTCACAACCCAAACGTGAGGGATGCTCAGAATTAATCCATCATGGAGGATCTGGCACAAACTCCTTGTACAATGTATGCTTTGGAGGTTATCCAAAGTTTCCCCTCACAAAGAAAAGCGTTGATGTCTTCCTTGGGAATGGCAGAACCCAATAACTAAGGAATTATCATTTTCAATCTAACAGACCATAAACCTCGTCTTCCTCACCATGTTTCCTTTCATATAGTAGTGGCGTACACCATGAAATCATTGACATAGAACATTTTCCATACGGTGGTTGATTAGGGTGCCTCGACTTGCATGATTTCATTGGATTGTTGGAAGGCCATTGGAAAGCCTAAGTTGTGTCCATCGCCCACATTGATTATGGAATTTGATGGTCGATCATTCATACCACATGGTATAATTCCCTCTTTTCCCATGCATTTGGAGGGTAAAACTATGTGCATCGAGGTAGAAGTAGTCGATGCACCTCTCGACTACAATATTTTGTTAGGACAGAGTCAGGATTACGCAATGCATGCGGTTGTAGTCACCTTTTTTTGGGTCTTATGCTTTCTGCACGAAGGTCATATTATAACCTATGACCAACTATCCTTCTCTCATCCCAACCCTTCATCGAGGGCATCCACGATCCTGATGATTGATAAACCATAGCCAGACACTGTCAACTTAGGTGTCGAATTGTTTCCATTTTTTATGGGAACTTTTGATTATCCACCACCTTCCAATGATGTAAGGTTTATTCTGACCATCCCTGACCAACCAAAGGCTGCAATTTTTCAAGTGTCATCTTTTAAAATGAGCTACTTTCACGACCAGTGGACTTTACCTTCCCCATTGAATTCGATGGAAGGGGTAGGGCACCTTGGCATTGCCATGCCCTTATCCGCTATTAAGGTTGTGTACAATGTTATCTAGAAAGACTCAACCAACCCTGATATGGCTCCCCCACATGAGATAGATCCTATTCTCGAGCCTATTTGGGTTCAAGACTCTCTCGTTGCTCAAGACCCTTTGGACTTAATCTTTCCCTCTAACGAGATGATTCTAGAGGCAATGACTGGTCCAAACAGACCTTGGGATGATAATCACCATAGATCTTATTTCCTTTCCGAGCTCGGGAAAATATAGGTAGGAGTTTTGTTATGACCATGAAAGGAGATGCCCCTTGTCCTATCAACCCTATGGCTATGCACATAGTATATGCCAAGGGAAACATGGGAAGTATTACTGCAACGATTCCTATTGATATCTCCAAAACCCCTGGCATTGTGGAAAATTTATTTGTCAGAGAAGGCTACTCCCCTGAAGAGATTCAAATATACATCGAATTGTTTAAGGAGTTTCATGATGTTTTTACCTAGTCTTATGAGGAGATTCCATGCATCGACCCACAAATTTTTGAACACGAAATCACGACTTATCTTGATGTTAAACCAGTTCAACAGAAGCTTCACCCAGTCTATCCTCACAAAGCAGCGACGATAAAGGTTGAAGTAGAGAAACGCCTCAAATTTGGTTTCATATACCCCATGCAATTGACGAAATGGGTATCGAACCCTGTTCCTATCAACAAGAATCAAGGCATGATTCACATATGTATGGATTTCTGCGATTTGAACAAAGTTTTCCTGAAAGACAATTTTCCAACCTTGATTATTGACCAGATTGTCAATGAATTTGTGGGTTGCAAGGTATTTTATTTCATGGATGATTTTTCGGGGTATAATCAAATTGAAATAAAACCTGACAACCAACATAAAACATATTTTATTTGTCCTTGGGGTACTTTTGCGTATCGAAAACTGCCTTTTGTCCTGAAGAATGTTGGAGTTAATTTTTCAGTGGGCCATTTCATTTTCTTTTCATGGCCTCAAACACATAGTCGAGGCTTACCTGGATCATATGGAATCATGTTCTCTCAAGATATCTGATCATCCTGCCCATTTACGACTAATGTTTGAGAGGTGTCGCTACTATCGGATTTGCTTGAATCCAAACAAGTGAAATTTTTGTGTGACATTGGGTCATTTATTATGTTTCATCGTGTCAATAAAATATATCATGGTCGATCCTACTAAGGTTGAGGAAATAGTTCAATTTCCTCCCCCGCGCACAATTCCCCATCTTCAGAGTTTACAGGGGAAAGAAAATTTTCTTCAACATTTTGTCGCTAATTATGTTGAGATTACGAAAGGGTTCATGCGTATTTTAAAAAAGGGAGTCCCATTCTGTTTGGAAAAAGAATCTCAATTCTCTTTTGATGCATTGAAACACACTCTGACGTCTGCCCCTCTGCTCAGTCCTCCTCATTATGGCAAGGATTTCTTATTATATTTGGCTATCGTAAAGTCTACAATTGACATTGTGTTGGTACAAGAGGATGATTCACTCGAAGAGCATGCTATCTATTATCTCATATGAGGCCTAGTTGGATCAGAGCTCAACTACTCACATGTAGATAAACTTTCTTTGGAAGTTTTTCACATTTTCCAACGATTTTGTCACTATATATTACTTCACAATACCACCGTCGTTGTTGTCATAAACCATTTTCAATATTTGTTAATGCGACGAGACATAGGTGGAAATATTAGTTGATAGATAGTTATCCTACAAGAATTCAACTTGGATTTTGTTTCAGATAAATCTAAAAAGTCCTTGGTTTTTGTAGAGTTAATCTCAGAACTTCCAGTTGAAAGTGGTGATATTTCTCCCGAAGAGTTACCAATTAACGACGATATTTTTTCGATCTTATATTCAGACCCCTGATATGGAGATATACTTGTGTATATTCAAAATTTGAAGTGCCCTGCTTCTTCTTCTCGTGATGAGAGTTGATGAATACAAAACCAAGAACATAACTATCTCATCCTCAATGAAACTTTGTATCATTAAGGGGTGGATTCCATTCTTCGATGATGTCTTACTCATGAAGAAGAAAATCTTGTTTTAAATGACTTCCACACCAGAGCATGTGGTGGTCATTTGTCTAGGTTGGAAACAACCCAAACGATTCTTCGTGTCAGATACTTTTGGCCCTCATTAATCAAATATTTTGTTGAGGCAATCAAGAAGTGTCACCCATGCCAGATCTTTTGTTGGAAGATACGGGCACACCCTGCTCCTATGTTTCGAGTTATTTTTGTTGGTCCCTTCACCCAGTGGGGGATTGATTTCACTACATGTCACCCAACTTTTTCCAGTGAGCATCGATATATCATCATAGTAGTTGAATACTTTACTAATTGGGTTGAATTTATGCTAACGTTTAACAATGATGGGGAAACTCTTTCCCTTTTCGTTTTCAATAAGATAGTAGCTAGATTTGGTATCCATAAGGAGATTGTCACTGACCATGGTAGTCACTTCTAGAACAAAATGATGGTTGAATTAACATCAAATCTTGGGTTTAAACATGAAAATTTGTCACCCTATTACCCGTAAGAAAATGGTCAGTTAGAAGCTGTGAATAAGTCTCTCAAGACTATTCTTCAGTGAACGATCAATTTAGCCAAGTCAAATTGGCATTTGATGTTATATTCGACATTGTGGGATTATCGAACTTTCGTAAAGACTGCTACTAGTTTTTCACCTTTTCAACTCATCTACGGGCTGGAAGAAGTGTTTCCCATTGAATTTCAAATCCCTTTTCTGAAGTTGGAAGTGGAACTACTGCCCAACACTACACCGCTTGAGGAACATATTTTATATCTCGAGCAACGTCGAGATGCAAACATGGATAACGAGGCTCATAAGTAATGGGTCAAGTGTCAATATGATCTGTCTGTCTACCCTCGGGTTTTCTCTGAAGGCGATCTTGTCCTGGTCTACTACCAAGACAAAGATCCCTTGGGGGTAGGAAATTTCAAACCCATCTGGTTCAGAACTTTCATTTTGAAAGAGGTCTTAGAAAAGGGTGCTTATCATCTAGTTGACTTCAAGGGTAATTCCTTAACAGATCCTAGAAATGGGCTTTACCTTAAGCAGTATTACACTTAGGTTGGTCACCTTGGTGTGGCTTCTTGTATATATGTATAGCCTTTTTATACATTTTTGTCTTTTCGTTTTATGGATGTGTAGTTATTTATGTTCTCTTTTTCACTATGGAATATGTCAAGTGAATCAGAAGTTTATGTTGGGTTTATGGACAACACTATCCGACACACTCGGAAGATTTCTCCCGCAACTTGGCTGATTTTTACACCTGGTGGCCAGTTTCTAACTTCTGGAGGTATTTTTCTAGGCGAAGAAACCAATAATGTTGTCGAGTACAGTGCAGTGATAGAATTACTATGTGATTCCTTGTCACATGTTATTTCTCACCTCCAAGTTTATTTAGATGCTCAATTGGTCGTGTCTTAGAATTATTTTTTGATGATATCACTTATATTCATGTTCCTAGGATATATAACCAACTAACTAATACATTAACTAATCAAGTATTAGATTGGCATGTTTCTCACATGTAAAAGTAAAACATACACATACACATGTAAATACATTTGTAAAAATGTCATCCATAAGACAAAAAAGATGTGTATATATATATATATATATATATATATCCAAAAAATAGTGTCATGAGTACAAAGTGGGCATTAAAGAATAAAAAATAGTCGGTATACATCGTTGGGCTTAATCCCTCAAATACATAATACAAAAAATGGCATCGGCACATAAGTATTCCAACATTATCTAATGTCTAGGCCTATTGGCCCTGTTGTAGTGAACTACGACATTCGCAAGACACCAGAATAGTTAAACCTAAGTCCTGGGCACCCCCACTACATGTGGTTGCATAGCCAAGGGAAGATCCTTGATCTCTTCCATGGGTACTGCACAACTGAGAGTCATGAGGCTTCTCTTTACTCACTGCAACACTCTCTCATCCTCTCCAATTGGGGGTCCTCCTGCAGTTGTTGGTCCTCCTGATCCCGTTGGTTCGACCCTTGGTCGAGGATGACGCCCTGTCTTAGAGAATTTTGTTGGTCGAACAAGTCCCACATCTGTATGTAACAGATCATTAAGTTAGTACTCTGACATACACATAAAAAGGATAATATATAAAATGTTAAAAATTTAATAAATTTAAAAAATGTGTTACCTATCTCGTCCCACTCCTCGCTAGGGGGCACAGGCATGTCATGATCTCATAAGAAACTAATCCCTGCATAGGGATAGTCCTCTATGACCAGAATATGACGAGCCCACCAGTCAAAGAATTTATCATCAAATGCCTTCTAGGTTCTTCCTCCACCCTGTCAGGCAGTAAAACTTCCCACCTACACAATGCCGAGAAGGAGGAAATATTCCCCCGTACTGTCTCTCTCGGGATGAGACTAGGCACTCTCTCAAAGAAGAAAGAGCATACAACTGTACCAAACCAAAATTTATTGTTCGTCCTACTGCGACAACCTATGAGTTGTTTCTTCACGCATGTCAACATGGTGGTACTCCAGTAAAAAATGGTATCCTCTAAGCATTGAATTGCATAGTGAATCTATTCCCGGAAGGCATGATGGAGTGTTGCAGATCCTTTTATCCAACCGATCATGAATAATATGATGTGAAGGTGGAGGATGGTAATCTTGTGAATCGACACCTAATAACCTACTTTATCAGTACCATCCTCACAGTACATCCCGATGTAATTGCAATGTTGTACGACCCTGGAGGGAAGGTCCTCAAGTTGACTGGTTCCCCTCTCCTAGAGAGGTCGATCAACAAGTAAATTCCCTCTATGGTTGGGGTCAATGATTGACCCTCTAGCATAAACTCCTCTACATCAGGGTTCCAATACTCTACCAAAGCATTGAGCAACCTAGGGTGTGCCCTCATGAACGAGCATTGGAAAAAATTTCACAAGACACACTATTTTAGCATAGCAATAGCCCCAGGATCCTCTTCGGCCAAAACATCAAGCTCCTAGTGTTCCCTTTCTCTCCATTGAACATACATCCTGTCGCACACAAGTTGGAGAGGTTTTAGTCTTTAATTGTTTTATTTTTTGAAATTTAAAGAGGGAATACGTGGGATGTATTTAACACAATCTCATATGTACATGGGATTAGTATTACTCTACGTGCATACATACACGGGCTGAGTGTTGACAACCCAGGTACACGCATCTGCAACCCTTTTACAAGGGTGTGTGCCTCCTAAATACAAAATTAAACATGCATAAATGAATTAAAATAAGGGATGGGTTGATTTATACTTACGTGGTCCAAGTGTGAGGGTTTTCCATCCACCGTAGCTACTTGAATTCACGTTTTGAGGAAATGGGTTTTTGACCATTTTGTTATTTCCCAAATTGCAATGGTAAAAATGAGTTGCCTGCCTCTATTTATAGATTGTTTTGGGCCTTTTTTCGCTAATTTGGGCCCCTTTTTCAATTTTCATGACTTGGTGGTTACTTGAGTTCTCTTTTGAGTTATCTTTGGGTCATTTTGATGGACTTGTCCTTTCGATTTGATGATTTTCTTGAGATGGGTTACACCTATATCATCCCATGGTAAAAGTCATTTTTTCAACTTTTGCATATATTTTTTTGGCATATTGTTGAATTTTTTGCTTTTCCATAGGATCAATCCCACTGAAGTGTGACATAGAACCTTCACAGTTGCTTTAGACGTTTCATAATTATGTGGTAGATCCTACCTCTACATGGATTCCCAAGGTATATCCTTTGCTGCATTTTGGTGTCCATGCTGTGAGTTTTATCTATAGGCTTGAGAGTCCTCGTTCATCCTGACATGATTATGTATTGAAGCCTCATTCTTCTTTCTAGTCATCATTCTCGTCCTTACCCACGGGACTCCCTAAAGAGCATGGTTTGTTGTATTTTAAGCTCACTTTAAATTTTGAAAGCAACATCCAACGAGAGTTCATTTATTCTTTTCGATCTCGTCTGGATTACTTAAGAAAAGAACCCCACATTGAGTCTTCTTCAAGCGCTTTTCAGACTCTCAAAAAATGAAAAGATTGTCGAGCAATCATGTTTCCCTTCACGCTCACCAAATTCAAATTTGAAGGCACATATGTCCAACGGTATTTTACCCTTTTTTTGGTCCAAACGGATAATTTTACGAATAAAGGTATGCCCTAGGAACTTCGGTTTGCTAGGAGAGTATTCTCAGGCATAAGTTTAACCCTTTTTCGAGCTTGAGGGACTAAATTTTCAAAAAAGGAACATTCTCATTGGTTTTGTTTATCTCTTTTTCAGGCCTTGGATATTACTTACAAAAAAGGAACCCCCTCGAAGTCCATAGTTAAGCTCTTTTCAGACTCCCTAAATATGAAAATATCGTCGAGTGACCTTGTTCCTTTCACACTTGTCAATTGGTCCAGAAAGAACATCTCTTTGGCATGATTTTAACACTTTTTATAGCCAATATAGTATCCAGGAAAAAGGAACGCCTCGGGAGACTTTTCTCATCAAGAGAGTTCTCCTAAGTTGTATTTTACACTTTTTCGGGCTAAGGAGACTAAACCTAGAAAAAGGATTTGAGTCCATAGTTAAGATATTTTCAGACTCCTTAAAATTGAAACGATAGTCGAGTGATATTCTCTCAGTCACACTTGTTAAAATGGTATTGAAGAGATGAATTTTTGGTATAATTTTAACCATTTTTTGAACCGACTAGACTAATTGTGAAAAAGGACCTCCCTGGAGTATTCTTTTAGTGTTTTTTTCAGACTCTCTAAAACGTGCAAAAACCACCGATCTTACCTTCTCTAGGCTCATAAAAATTTACATGGAAGGTGTTAAGCCCTAAATAGTGGCACATTACCCCTTAATTAGGGCATACTACATTAGTAATGTTATTTTATTTATGTCGGCTTGGGTCCATTAGTTGTAATTGTACTTCCTAGTCTCCTATATATACCAAGGAGACCTTTTCATTTGGAATCATCTTGTATTTGGAAATTTATGTTGTGTATAAGGAGTTTTCCCCCTTGAAGAGGCTTATTATCAAAAATTATCTCTTTTTCAAGGCATTGAGTACTTATGCTAAGGTTTTTCTATGCTATCTTGATATTTGGTTCCTAACATTTGGTTTTAGAGCTCAAGGTCTTGGGGTTTCGATGCTACATCTGAGACACCTTGTAATTTTCTCTATAACTTGTTTTCTACGGCATTTCAAAAAGAAACCCTTGGAGAATATTTATCAGATGGATCAAGGTATGTAGAGCTAAAATTTCAACTCCTAAGGCCATATACTTTTGGAGATATAGCCTGTGTAATATAGGGTTCTAGAATCATCACGAATTTAGCCATCTCGTTATTTTTGCAATAAATTTTTTTATGTAACATTGAAAAACCTAAAATTTGGATCATATTCATAGAAGCTATCAAGGTATCTGTGATAAAAATTTCAGATTTTGAGTTATCAAGGTATCTGTGATAAAAATTTCAGATTTTGAGTTATCACACTTTTTTCGATACACCCTGTGAAAGACATGGTATCTGACTAGTCATATTAACTAGTTTCAAACAGGTCTTCCGGTTAACAAAATGATATCTTCCTCAGTGAATATCCAAATTATGTGAGACTAGTTGAATTGGAAAGTGGACAGTCTGTAGCATTTTTGGTGCAAGTTTCAGAGTCAAATATCAGATATTGTGATCTTTTCCTTCTTTATAAGTACACTCTTCTGGAAGGGATAAAAATCAACAAGGTGTGGGTAAGTTACCAGAACTTCCACTTGGCACATCACATTTTGATCAGACTTGTGGAATTAGAGAGAAGACGTATTGAAGAACCAAAAAAATAAATTTTTAGACCTAGAAGGGTCGAAGTTTTGGAGATACAGCAGAATAAATACCATCTAAAAAAACCACATTGAAATCAAGGTTTAAAAGTGATACTTGGCCAACATTCCACAAAAAAAGGGAACTTCTACACCAATTAAGCCTCCATACAATCCTACATGGACTCTTGATGCAGGTGAATAAATGTGCAGATACATAAATGATTTACAAAATAAGATAGTAACAAAATATGAACTACACGAGATGATGGATTCAACTCAAGCTAAGTTGGAGGCAATAATGAATACTAAGATGGAGGGTTTAAAAAGGGATATCATAGAAGGATCAAAAATTTTTCTAATAGAGAGGACACCTAAAAGTGAAAATGTATCCCATGAAATTCATGATGAGGGCATAAGGAAGATCAATCAAGAATGGAGAAACTTCAACTTTGGGTTGAAGACCAACCACTTTCCTAAGATCGATATGAGGAAGTTTGATGGAAAGGATCCAATCACATGGATACTTCAAATGGAGAAATTATTTGATCTACATGATGTGCCACATACAATAAAGGTAAAAATTTCTTCTTTATATTTAGAAACCAATCAATTTGTTTGGTATCAATGGCTTGGTTCTCGCAAATCACTCATCGCTTGGAAAATTTTCATGGAAGAAATGAGAGCACACTATGAGGATACAAGGAGCAATACCTTCTTTACCCAATTTATAAATCTCAAGCAAATGGGTTTAGTTGCAGAGCACATTGAGAAATTCCAAATATTGGTAACATATATTCTAGATGAGCACTTGATTTTTGTATTCATAGGAATTTTAAAGGATAACATTCAAGATGGCGTTGGCCTTTGGGAACCGAAATCATTGGAGAATGCATTCATGGTGGAAAGAAATGTTGAAAGTAAAAATATGGCTATGGCTACTAGAAGGACCACTCCTAACATCTATCGAGAGAATAATGTTCCATATTATAAAACACCTCAAAATATAAGGTTGACACCTCAACAATTGGAGGAAAGAAAAGCAAAAGGTTTATGCTTTAATTGTGATAGCAAGTAAAGTAAGGGACATAAAAAGGTTTATGCTTTAATTGTGATAGAAAGTAAAGTAAGGGACATACGTGTGGTNCAATAACAAGAATAAGAACCATCTCAATATGAAGAAAAAAAAGCGATTTCTTCTCAAGAGTTGACTCACATGATATCATGTAATGCATTGGCTGGAATAAGCACTCCTCAAACCCTCAAGATCGAAGGATATATCAAAAAGAAAAAGGTAATAATACTAATTGATTCTGGTAGTACTCATAATTTCATTCACTATAAATTAGCCAAAGCTCTCAATTGCTTTGTATATCCAGTCCTAGAGTTTCAAGTAATGATTGTAGATGGAGGAACTATCAATTGCTCAGGAAAATGCAATAAGATCAATCTTACAATGGGGGAATATGTAATGAATAGTCCAATGATTGTTATACCCATGGGTGGTGTTGATGTCGTACTAGGAATCCAATGGTTACAATCATTAGGAACAA
>JASDQU010241717.1:90096-101008 GCA_032191745.1 Picea mariana | reverse complement strand
TGTAGATGGAGGAACTATCAATTGCTCAGGAAAATGCAATAAGATCAATCTTACAATGGGGGAATATGTAATGAATAGTCCAATGATTGTTATACCCATGGGTGGTGTTGATGTCGTACTAGGAATCCAATGGTTACAATCATTAGGAACAATGTATTTTAATTTTCAAAAACTTTTCATTAAATGTTTATTCGAAGGGAAAGAAATTGAGTTAAGGGGTATCAAACAAAAACCCACTGAGGTGATAAGCTCTAATGGAATGAAAAAATTATTGAAAAAGGGGCATCATGACGTAATTGCACAACTATGCTCACTAGATGTTCAAACATCTAAGCCATCGTTTCCCCTAGATCTCCAAGAGATCATTGATAAGCATTCCAAAGTATTTGAATATAGTCCCAAAGGTCTTCCACCCACTCAAAATCATGGTCATTATATTCACCTAATTCCTGGGAGTGTTTCTCCTAACATCAAGCCTTACAAATACCCTTATGCCTAGAAGAGTGAAATTGAACATATGGTAGAAGAAATGTTAGAGGCCAGCATTATTAGACTTAGCCAAAGTTCTTACTCTGCACCGGTGGTAATGGTACTCAAGAAACATGGATCTTCGTGTATGTATCTAGATTATAGAGATCTCAACAAGATCATTATTAAAAATAAGTTTCCCATTCTCATCATTGATGAATTGTTAGATAAACTACATGGAGAAATCTATCTCACAAAGTTGGATCTTCGTTCAAGGTATCATTAGATTAGAATGAAGAAAGCAGATATCCCAAAAACAACATTCTGAAGTCATGAAGGCCATTATGAATTTTTGGTCATGCCTTTTGGCCTTACAAATGCACCTTCCACANAAGGTTTGATGAAATCCATTTTCAGTCCCTTGATTTAAAAAATTGTGTTTGTATTTTTTGATGATATACTAAAAGATAGAAAGTCTTAGGAGGATCATGTGTGACATGTTGACAAGGTGCTACAACTACTAAAGGAGAAACAACTATTTTCCAAACCATCCAAATGTTACTTTTGGGTGAAGGAGGTAGAGTATTTGGGTCATATTATATCTCATAAAGGTGTCAAGGTAGACCCTAATAAGATTAATTCCATGATGGAATGGTCAATTCCCAAAACATTGAAGAATATTAGAGGATTTTTGGGTTTGAAAAGTTATTACCACAAGTTTGTTTGGAACTATGGAAGATTAACAACACCTTTAATGACATTAACTAAGAAGGATGCATTTTTATGGACTCCAAGGGTAACTCAAGATTTTGAACAACTTAAAGAGGCGATGTGCAAATATCATGTCTTGACCACACCAGACTTCACAAAAACCTTTATTGTGGAATGTTGTGCCTCGAGAAATGGCATTGGTTTTGTTCTAATGCAAGAAGGAAGGCCCTTTTCTTTTGAAAGTTGGCCACAAAAGGGAAAGGACTTACACAAACCCATTTATGAGAAGGAAATGATGGCAATACTACATGCATTGAAAAAATGGTTCCCTTACCTAATAGCTAGGCACTTCAAGGTCCAAAAAGATCATGATAGTCTTAAATACTTCTTGGAACAAAGAATATCTTCAGAAGAATAACAAAAATGGGTGACCAAGAGGGTTATGATTTTGAAATCATATATAAAAAAGAGAATAAAAATTGTGTGGCAGATGTACTCTCAAGAAAGGATGAATATGTCGAGGCCTTTCTCTCTGCTATCTCAATCATCCAACCCAATTGGATAATAGAAGTGAGGGATGAATGGAAGAATGAGGAAAACGTGTGGACTCTCATTCAAAGGTTGCAGTAGATTTCGAGTGCATCAAATACATTTACATGGTAAAATGATTCGTTATGGTACAAAGATCGCTTATATTTATGTAATAACTCCCAACTCAAACAAAAGTTACTATTGGAATTGCACACCTCTCAGGTAGAAGGGCACTTGGGATTTTTGAAAACCTACCATAGGGTCAAGAAGGAATTTTTTTGGGATGGCCTTAAAACTAATGTTCAAAGATTTGTGGCAGAATGTTTGGTTTTACAACAAAATAAGGTGGAAATAATTAAGACCCCGAGTCTCTTACAACCATTAGCCATCCCACGTCAGCGCTGGGAGGAGGTTTCCATGGATTTCATCATAGGTTTATCGAAGTCTAAAGGACATAGTGTCATCATGGTGATTGTTGATAGACAGACCAAGTATGCACACTTTTTTTCACTGTCTCGTCCCTTCAAATCTAGTACAATTGTCACCCCATTCATGGGGAAATTTCAAAAGCTACATGGAAGCCCAAAGATTCTTGTAAGTGACAGAGATCCCATCTTCACTGGACATTTTTGGACATAATTGTTTTCTTGTTTGGGTACTCAATTGGCTCATAGATCATCCTATCATCCTCAATCTCATGTACAAACCGAGATAGTGAACAAATGTCTGGAAGGCTACCTTCGTTGCTTTGTCTCTGATAAACAATCACAATGGTTCAAATGCTTACCGTTGAGAGAATGGTGGTATGGCACTTCCATTCATACTGCAACAAAAATGAAACTATTTATGGCACTCTATGCATACCACCCTTCTTCCATCACTTCTTCTCTAAAATAAAACTCTAAGGTTCAAGCAATGGAATATCACATCGAGCATCAACAACAAGTTCTCCAAATCTTAAAGGAAAACCTGACCATGGCACAAAATTGCATGAAACAACAAGTAAATCAACATCCTAGTGAAAGAAGCTTTGAAGTATGGGATTGGGTGTTTTTAAGACTACAACCATACAAACAGATGTCCCTCAAGCAAGCCAAAAAGGATAATAAATTGTCATCAAAGTAATATGGCCCTTATAAGGTGTTGCAAAATATTTGTACTATGGCATACAAATTAGAGT
The DNA here is from genome assembly GCA_032191745.1 of Picea mariana. Classification (NCBI taxonomy): domain Eukaryota; kingdom Viridiplantae; phylum Streptophyta; class Pinopsida; order Pinales; family Pinaceae; genus Picea; species Picea mariana. Next base: position 98,118 of record JASDQU010241717.1, on the reverse strand, counting down.
TCCTACATCTTCATGAGTACACCCATTTTTCCATGTTTCATGCTTAAAGAAGGTTATAGGTGACAACATCCCAGTTCAAACTATATTTCCAAAACTTGACGAGGAAGGAAAAATCATATTGGAGCTTGAAGCTATCACTGACACAAGAATTTGCCAACTGAGGAATAGATCCATTTCAAAGTATGTCATTAAGTGGAGGAAACTACTTGTTGAAGATTCCACTTGGGAACATGAGTATTTTATATAGAAGCATCCAAAATTACTCAAGAATTGTGGACAAAACTTCTCTGAAGAGGAGGGGCATGTTAAACCCTAAATAGTGGCACAATACCCCTTAATTAGGGCATATTACATTAGTAATGTTATTTATTTATGTCGGATTGGGTTCATTAGTTGTAATTGTACCTTTTGGTCTCCTATATATACTAAGGAGACATTTTCATTTGGAATCATCTTGTATTTGGAAATTTATGTGGTGTATAAGGAGGTTTCCCCCTCGAAGAGGCTTATTATCTGAAATTCTCTCTTTTTCAAGGCATTGAGAACTTATTCTGAGTTTTTTCTATGTTATCTTGATATCCAGTTCCTAAGAGAAGGAGTCTTGTTTTGTCATGCTTAATCTCATTGCAGGTCTCATATTTGTGTATTTGGCCTAATGTCGGATCCATGTTGATCTCAGCTGAACCTTTAAATCATCCCTTATACGCAAGCCTTGCGACACTTTTTTCCTTTTTGATCTGACACCTTGACCCATGGAGGATTTTTTCCAAGTGTCCTTATCCTGCACATGTCTCCTTGCATTGAGCCTCAATATGTTCCATGCGCCTGGAACTAGTTTTCTTCCCCGTGACACTCATTTCCTCCTTTTTAATGTAGCATTCTTTTATTCTTTTTCAAGCTCGTTAAAAATTTGAAAAAAAAAAAAATCAAATATTCCAAAAAGAGGGAACGGGATATATAAATTATTTTTTCGGTAGTAAGATAGTCGCCCTTGGACAAAGCACATCCTTTTGTTTGTTTTCCAAGCATTGGGATCTAGTATGAACTTAGGTATTTTTTCTCGCTACATAGAACTGTGTCCTCCTCTGTTTGGAGATCCACAGCCTAGGAAGCTACAAAGGTGAAGGAATTCTACATCGAACGTCAGGACCAAAAGTACACCTACTACTCTTCCTTCCTCTCTCTTATATTTTAGTTTGGATAGTCTTGGGATAACCTAAGAACATGATTTTATTTTAATGGAAGTTAGTGCTCTACATATACCTCGACCCAGTATAGTAATAGGGGGATTTTCCCTACTAGCACAGAGAGGGATTTGAGAGCATAATAAAGGGGGATTTGAGAGCATCAAGGAGTTCCCCTTTCTTCATATTGTAATTTTCATAACTAAATAAAAGAGAGAAAAGCATAGGCCACGCCTTCTAGCTAGGATTTCTCCTATTTTGGGTTTCCTAGGATACATCTTTTGTTCATTTGTGTGGATTATGTGTTTGTCTACTTGTTCTTTCATTTTTTGTATTTCATTTATTTTCATAAATTTGAGCAATAATCTAGTGACAATAAATCTATGATCGAAGGAAAAAATATCCCACAATAAAATATCTCAAAAAAAAAAAAATGTTGTGACGAGTTGTTCTAGTGGAATATCCATGGTAGTTTATAGATCAATTCTATACCATCAAAACTGCCCCACCACTTCAGTCTCATCTATTGGCACACACATATCTCAAGAAAGTTTCAAAGCATTTGATGGTTAATTGGGAATGGACGTCAAATATCACATGAACATTGTGACAAATTTCTAATGGGTGGCTAGGTCATTCCTACATGGCTTTAATTTTTATTATGGTAATATAAATATATGCACTTGGAATATGTTATAGGCCAAGCTTTAAGTTCATTTAAAATGGTTGTTGAATTTTAATGGAGGAGGGGATTTTAATATATATGCCAAGTTTTTGAGAGGTGGATTCAATCTCTCTCATGAACAATAGCCTTGTTTTTCTTCTCATGGAGGAGAAGACAAGGAAGTGGAAGAGAAGAAGAAGGGAGACAAGAGGAGAAATAGAAAAGGAAAATGGGTGAAGTAGAGGAAGAAACTAGTATAAATAAAACATAAGAGACTCAAGTGAACTTGATTATATTTTGGGATTTCTCTTTTATCTTCTATAAACCTGGTTGAGATATAGACTGAAAATAACTCCTAATCTAGTTTTTGAAGAAAAGATCATTTGGCTATGTAATTATTTCAACACTAAAATCCCATTGAGGTGTTATACATGTCGATTCGTATGTGTAGTTTAATATAAGTGTTGTTTGTGAAAATTTTATTTCCCCCACCATGTGCTTATCTTTTAAAATTTGTGTGTGCTTCCATTTAATAGTTGTGTGATTTGTTTGAAGAAGATATGCAACCTTCGTTACATTTTTTTTTAAATGCTAACGTAGACTTCAACAATATTTTATGTTTTGATTCTATTGTTTAAGTTGTTTAATTTGTTGTCGAATTAATTAATGGACTTCTGCATATTGGTAGCCTAGTTTCCTTTTGGATTTTAAAACTTCTTCCTCTTTGTCAATAAGGATTTTTTTTTGAAAAATTATTAATTTATCTTTTAAACCTTCATAATTTTGTTGTGGTGTTGGAGAGGCATTTTGGAAAAGTTTTGGGATTTGCACCAAATGAAGGTCAAAGGGTAAAATATAGTTAGAATATGGACCAGGGTGTGTGACAGACTAGTGCGCAAAAGGAGGAAAACGATTATAAACCGTGGGGCTTGGGGACATTTTGTCCACTTTTGTAATGAGTTTTAGGGGATACTTTGTCCAATTTTTTGTAACGGGATTATCCCTATTAGTATGTATAAATATGTAAGAAAGGAAATGGAGAGGCATGCATGCAAGAGTGACAATGTGATATTGTATGTAAGTTAAAATTGATTTTCGAGTAAGAGAGTCGAGTAGAGGGATCAATCTGTAGTATGATTAAGGAGTGAAATCACACTGCAGTAGAATAGATAGTCAGGTTTGGGATGATATTATTCTTGCATATTTTGTAGCACAGTGTGTAGTTGTAAGAATCTATAAATGAAAAATATTAGCCAACCATTATGGATGTAGCCTAAGTTGGGTGAACCATGTAAATGATCCAGATTTTATGAGCATAATGAAATGAATACAAATTATTATTATTATTATTAACACAAAAAAACAAGAATAAAATAGATACAATAACATAGATACAGTAAAACGAGTTTATATTCAATAAGAAAATGTGTTGAAACTGTGAAATGCAATGGAAAACAATCTTGCTAGAATGGTGGTGACTTATCTCTGAGAAGAGATGTGACAGATGCGCTCATTCGTAAGAAGATGGTTACAATGAGGCTCTTCAAGCCTTTTTACAATAAAAAGGAATTGAAAAACATTATACATCCAAAAACCTAACCCTGGGAGATGAAGCGCCAAAAGTCATGTGGGCCCCGTTGCGGTAAGTTAGTACATCAACTTCCTAGTGTCGTAACTTTTGCATACGATCCCCATTTTAGGTGCATGATAGCCTGTTGGAAAGGTATATACAAGGAATGCAAATTTTGTCATCAAACTCTAAATTTGTCCACAATATAACTATGGTGAGCCCTAAAAACGTTTTTTAGGGCCTCAAAATAGCCCCATAACTCAGGGACCCGACAACTAGGAAAAAAATGTCAAACTCAAAAACTGTCAAAATGAGCCAGTTGGAATAGGTGAGAGGCCATTGATATCCATATAGATCAATCCTCCCCCCTTAGGAATAAATGGTCTCCATTACGTTGAGTTCCCCCATCAGATGAGGAAGTTTTTGTTGAATTTGGCCCTAGGCAAGCCACTTTCCTTGGTGTCGAAGCTTCCTTCTTTGACAACTCAATAAAGTTGGATCCTTTGTTGGAAAGTTCCCTTGACCTGTGTGTACACAATATGATCATTGGATGCATGTTACATGCAGTCAGGATTGAGATCTGTTGGTTTCAATTGTTCTTCTATCTCTGAGGTGTCCAACAATGGTGGGAAATATGGCCAAAGGAGATCTACATTGAACATTGGGTGCAAGCCAAGGAAAGGGGGAATGTTGAGCTCAAAAGAATTGTCACCCACAACCTTGGTGAGCGTATAAGGTCCATATTAGAGTGGGTGAAGATTTTGATGGGGCCCTATAAGGTGTTCTTTCTACAAGTGTAACCACACTTTGTCTCCCACTTGAAATTTATGTGGCACCTGATGTTGATCATGGCATTGCTTGTACTTGGCATTGGACTTCTGTAAAATATCCTGAACCTGTTGGCGGATGTGCTCATTCGGAAGAAGATGGTTACAATGAGGCTCTCCAAGACTTTTAATAATAAACAGGAATGTCAAAACCCTAGACATCCAAAAACCTAACCCTAGTATATGAAGTGCCAAAAGTCATGTGGGCCCCGTTGGGGTAAGGTAGTACATCAACTTCTCGGGGTCGTAACTTTTGCATACGATCTCTGTTTTAGGCACACGATATCTCGTTGGAAAGGTATATCCGAGGAATACACATTTTTCCATTAGAATCTAACATCGACTATAATTTGACTTTGGACAGACCTAAAAACATTGTTTAGGGCCTTAAAATGGCCCCGGAAGTCAGGGACTCGACAACAAGGAAACAATCCCAAACTAGAAAACTGCCAAAATGAGTCAGTTGGAATAGATGGGAGGCCACCGACATCCATATGGATCAGTAAATATATGTGTTATGGTGTTTATGTTTTTTTCTGGTTTATGTTGAATGAATGGATCATATATGATGGTGTAATGTTGTGCATAGATTATATTTTATGACAAGATAATTGTTAACTATGAAAACTATGCATGTAAGTAAAGGGTTTGAATGATGCTTCACATCCCCTCAACACTGCAGAACCTTGGTTCCTACAATCCCACTAGATGCCTGTAGTGTCCCCAAGGCCGAGCCCCGTAGTAAACCATGTTCTGAAAGGAATTGTAATTATGATTTATAGGCTGGTGAGCCGAGTTCTTATAAGTTGGAGGCTTATGTGTTGTTAGGCCAGGGATCCTAAGTGTTGAAGGCCAGGAGCCTACTGTTGTTTATGTAATCTTGCAAAACAATTAATAAAATATAAACACCGCCAGGTGCAGACCAACCACGATGAATGAGTGAAGGGGGACTAAGCATCCACAGAGTGGGCAAGGAATTAGGGGCTGGAAGGTGGGAAAGGGGCTAAGTGTTGAGCCTGGGGGATAAGCCTAGGGGGCTTAATCCTGGGAATAATATTTTAATATTATTCCAAAAAGACATGTGCATTTTGTGTTTTATCCTAAGTGTTGGCAAGGGAGGATGTACAAGGGTGATGCGTGCTGGTGGAATGCATGCAGTGCCATGGGTGACAAGTGTCAACCCAGACACATGCGAATAAACGACCAGGGTGAGCCGTGAGAAAGGCTCCTCCATTCGACTCTCGGACTGCTAGAAGGGAACTGGTCTGACTCCTGTAGAGAAACCCTTGTGCATCCTTTGAACCGAAAAGGCGTGTATCTCTGTTTGTTCCGGGATAGCCGGTACCACCCCTGTCTGAACAGTTTGAACCTGTGTTGACCCTGCGTGGATTGTTTGTCATGCATCCCCAACAACCAGAGCGTGAGTCTATTCTATGCTAGCAGATTGGGAAATAGAAGTGACCAGCCATTGTTGAACCTGTTGGGAAGCCCGTGTTTGTTTTCCCCATGAGTTGTTGTGACCACACAGTGTTGGACTGTGTGGGGTCTTGTTGGCTAGTGGTGCAACACTCTCTCTAGGTGAGAGAGGTGATTGAGGTTGGAAGAACAAGTTGTTGGCCTGTGAGCGATTCTCTCCAAGTGAGAGAGTGCACGAAGGAAGGAGAGGACTCCTGGAAGGAACCCTGTAGTTGCCATAGAGCTCCAAGACTTTCGGTCTGGCCTATGCCTGTAACCCAAGGAAAGAGAGATTAGCAGCCGAAAGACTGTCCAGGTGACAGAGAAGGTGTATTATCCTGGGGTGGAACAGGCATCTGGGGAATGAGGGTCTATGGGCAGTGAGCGTGGGAGGTTCCTGGGAGAGAATTCATTCCTTGTGGTTGTATGTTGTTTTCCCTGTAACCTCAGCCTAACCTAGATTTTCTTGCCTTGGGGTGGAGCTTAGTCCCAGCTCAGGGGTGACCCACTGCTGAGTTGATGAGCAGTGTGGTCTAAGGCTGGGAGGTTCATGGAAGGCCTGCACTTGGTTGGTGGAATCTACCATTGATAAAGATAAGTATCTGATTATGCTTTAATCATGTTTTTCATGACTGTGTTGCTTATGTATCATGTTTTCCGTTGTGTATATGAATTAATATAAAAAGCTAATTGCTTGTTGATTATGGCAGTAATTCATATGAATACTCTGTGTTGAATGTGTTTATTGTTTAAATGCGTGTGGGTTAAATAACATCTGTATGAGTTATGTACAAAGTGGCGTTATAGTCTTCTTTTAAGAGCAATTAAACCTTAGTAGCAGAAAAGGTGCGCTACAGTTTGGTATCATAGCGTGCAGCTGGTGCGCTATAGTTTGGTATCAGAGCATGCAGCGGGTGTGCTACAGTTTGGTATCAGAGCCAAGGTTTCAACACTGAGCCTGGATGGGCCAGTGGAGCGGTCTTTGGACCGAGGATGCGAGGGGAAATTGGGTCTGGAAGGCCAATTTTGGACCCTAGTGTGCTCCAAAGTGTCAAGAAGTTACTTGACGAGTTTTTAAGCTCAGGAGGTATAACACCGTTATGAAACCGCAACCAGTATGGTATGAGTCCACAGGGAGAGAGAACTCCACACCGGAAGTGTAGGAGATTTAGGATCTGTTAAGGAGGGAAGGTAAGCCCTCGTGACCGTTAGATCTAGAAAGTGCGCACGGGGTTTAAAGCCCTTTGGAAATTGCACAAGAGTGTGGAAATCGCGATACGCGAAATCCCGAATTAGTTAGGAACCGTCTGAGCCATCAGATCTTGGCTGGAAAACCCGATAGTCGTTGGATCTGTCAGGAGATATTCGAGGGTTAAAACCCTAGTGAATAGGGATGAAAGCCCCAAAATAGATCTAGACCATCCGAACGACAGTGAATTCATGATTTCAGCAAATGGAAGTTCAAGATGTGTGGATGCACGAACTTCTGACACCCGAAACCCCGAAACACCGAAAGGATCTGCGCTGTAGATCTGAGAAAGATATGACCGTTGGATTTTTCTAGGAATGGATGTGGACACATGGAGATGTACCATGTGCCAGTGGGTTGAGAAGAGAAGCGAGAGAGGTGGGACCCGATGACGTCGTTAAAAAGCGATGTGGGGCCTCATGAACGTACCACATGCCATGGTGGTGAAGGGCGACAGCTGTGCTATGGGCCTGGAGAATAAAGTAATTCGCGATTTCAGGGACTCACGAGATAATGGCATGGGAGCCCGATATTGAAACTCGCAAGGTCGCGAAGTAGCGAGAGGAGAAAAGTCAACATCGATTCTCGGGGTTTCGTGAAAGGGAGGCACCAGGGTTGGATGCCACAACTCATGAAGGTGTGAGTAGCGAAGAGTGCTAGCACTTAGCCCTAGACTACGATCATGCATAGCAGACGCTAGCGAGGAGGGAGCCATACCTGTTTCACATCTTGGGTATCGGTGGTTAGAGGAAATGAGTCGAGGGTCTTCGACTCACAAACTCGCGAGATCGCGAGTTGCAAAAAGGGTGACTATTGTTACGAATATTTAACTGTTGGATCTTCGTGGACTGAAACCCAAAGTCCCGAAATCTCTGAAGACAGAATAATCGTAGCAGATTTTAAGGACAACAACTATGTTATGGGCCCAGGGAATAAGGACACCGAATTTTCAGAATTCGGGAATTGAAATGATAAAAGGTTGGGAGTCACTGCAAATGAACTCCCTGGTGCCAAAAACCCGAAGTCCCAGGTATCGAAAACTTGAAGGCCGATAATCCCGAAATGCCAAAAAT